>JAIUZE010045993.1:0-176047 GCA_022085475.1 Heliosperma pusillum | reverse complement strand
CCTTCCCAATTAGGCCAATGACGTTCATCAGGTACCGGATGAAAATTAGGCTTGTAAGAACCCAAATACTCTCCACAAGTAAAAAATGGGTCAATATATTGCTCCGCTGATAGATTGTAAGTTCTACAAACCGCAGCTACATGAGAACATGGAAAATGATATATTTGAAACTTGTTGCAAGTACAAGTTCTCTTAGACAAATGAACCGTTTGTCTATGTCCTCCCTTTCCAGCTGCTCTTTGACCTCTCCCAGTTTTAACTTGAAAAATACCGGTCGCGTAATTATAGCACTCAACTTTATGATGTGCTGCTTTTGCAAAATTCTTTTCAAGAGCATTGGTGACTACGGGGGAAATTTTCAATCCATCCATTAATCTCGACTTTGCAAATTCTCGTCTTTCAACAAAGTAAGAATTGACTCTAAAGAAGGTTACTTTGACAAGAGCAGTGATTGGTAAGAAACGAGCTCCCTTTAACACATTATTAAACACCTCGGCCAAATTAGTTGTCTTGATTACATACCTTAAATCGTCACCGTGACAAATGCACCACTTTGATAAAGGTAATCTATCTAACTCTGCTTTGGCTTCTTGACTAAGTTCATTCAACTTTGCTAAGCCACTATTAAACTTGATGGGTTGATGTTGAAAAGTTGTCCAACTAAACAACTCTTTCAATTTTGTATTTTTGTATCTTGTATTGATGTTGGAAGCATGGTGTCTTATACAAAATCTATGAAATGCAAATGGTTCCTCCCACCCAGAACCTTGTTGATTCATGGCTTTTATGATACCCGGATGTCTATCAGATATTATACAAAGACCTTCTCTTTGTGTAACCAAACATCTAATACAAGCCAAAAACCATGACCATGTCTCCGTACTCTCTAATTCAACAATGGCAAAAGCAAGAGGGTATAACTGATCATTCGCATCAACACCCATAGCAATCATTAAAACACCCTTATACTTACCATACAAATGCGTCCCATCTATTGTTATTATGGGACGACAATGAGGGAACCCCTTGATTGATGCTCCAAAAGCCCAAAAAACTCTACCAAATATGACCTCGTTGTCATCGTTGTCATCGTCATCCTCTACCTCATAATTTACAAATTGTACAACAGAACCAGGATTAGCTTCTTTTAAAGCTTCAAAGTAACGAGGAAGCTCCCTATATGACAAATCCCAATCACCAAATATATCGGCAAGAGCTTTTTGCTTAGCTTTCCAAGCCTTCATATAGGTGATCTTGTAGTTATATTTATCAATTATTATTTCAATAATAGCAGTTACACTCAACCCCCAATCTGCCTCAACAATATTTCTAATGGCATTACTAATGAAAGTTCTTCGCAAGTTTCGGTGGTCTATAGGCATGGTGTCCCCAACACATGAAATCTCATGAGGACCCTTATAAGTCACAATAGAAAAAGAATCATCAAGTTTTTTTTTTGGGTGACTCTTAAAGTCCAATTACATCCTACCGGTCTTCTCCCACATTTGTATGTCACCGTTTCAGGTTTTGACTCATGAATTTTGAAACTTTGATTCACACTAATATTGTAAGACGTAACTACTTCCGTCAAAGATCTCTTATTAGGAAATGTTTAATTTGACCAACACAAAACTCTCCCCGAACATCATAGGGGACAACATTTTTCCAATTAGCCCAATTATTCCCTTGTGTTTCATAAACTCTAGGAATACTAGTGAATTCCGGATTTAGAGCGGTAGGAGTAACAAGATCAGTGCCATCCTCATCCTCATCATCGTCATCACTAGCATTCTTAAGTCTTAGATCAAAATCATCATCAACTTCATCCCCTTCAACATTACCGTCACCAATCTCTACTCCGATATTATTTGTTAATAACGACACATAACGATCATCACCAAAATTGTTGAGAAATAGATTGGTGTCATTTAACAACCTAGTAAATGACACATTTGATACTACATTTGCATTACTAACTTGAGGTTGTTGAATTGGTACCAACTCAATATAAATGTCCATGGAACCCGCCTTTGAATGACATATACTAGCCCACATTGCTTGTAAAGACCGATCATTGTCAAGAGAAACATCTTTAAAACATCCAAGGCTAGGGTATTTCATTTTCAAGACTAATTTGAACTCATTATTATCAACCCCTATTGAAGTGTATATCTCATTAAGAAGGTCATTATAGCTCATGTTACTACTAGCAAAAACAAAAGACTCTCTTCCACCTACATAGCTTACACACCCATCTCCTTCAACTATTTCACCATCACAATAACACAATAAGGGAAAATGGCTTCTCTCCATAACTATAACAATAACAAGTAAAGCTAAAACACTAATAACAACCTAAATTCGACAAATCTAGGATGTATAAACCGTAATAAGCATAAACTATAACAACTAGCTACACCAATCAATTACTAAGAAAGAGTTAAAGTATTAGCTAATACCTTGTATTTGATAGAAAATTGAACAAGAAACACCCAAATAGTAGTTTACTAGTGTCTAGAGACTAAAAACTTGAGTTGTAGTGAAAGTAATTGAATGATGTGGAGTAATTTTGGGGAGAAATTCGTAGGATATGGGTGTTAGGGTTTCGTTTTGGTTTTTTTTTTTAATTTGGGGATGAACAATGAAAGGAGGAAAGGGGGCCGTGCTCGTATAATGCGAATCAAGTCGCTCACCCGGGGAGCGACTGGCTCTCTACGACTCTACCTTGCGCAAAAATGGCAAGTCGCTTACCCGGGGAGCGACTTGCCCTCTAGTCTTCTAGCTTCCGCAAACCCGATCCTACGTGCACCCATTTTGGGATATTAAGTTCAAATTCAACCTATTTCGTTAATTATTTATATCTAGAAGCGTACTTTTGAAAAAAATTCTGATTCTAAGCTAAATACCAAATAACAATTCCGGAGAAGAAAAAAAAAGGTTTTTCTATATTATATCCATGTGTTTGGGTTTTCTACATAGTGCCCCTTCACTTTTGGAAACCTTTGTGGTACCTAGGGCTGAGCAAAAATATACGATACGGTTTTAATATACGGATACGATACGGTATACGGTTTTAATTACACGGATTTTCGGGTACACGATACGAATTTCCGGGTATACGATACGGTTTTTAAAAAAAACGTACCGGGTCCGGGTCGGGGAAAATCAAAACCGGGTATACGGTTTTGACCCGGTTTAATTAAAAATAACAAAAAAAAGTTGTATGTAAAATTTTGTTTTCTATTTTGACTATATGGGTGAAATTTTGAGCACCAATCATTTTATGTGAAACTTGTAATATACGCAACTCACTTTATCAATGGCAAATTTCTGTGTGAAGTTTTGGAAATTTGTATTTTGCTATTTTACCTACTGACTTTGCAAGTAATTATGTTTTGTAATAATGATCCTAGTAGATTATATAAGCATCTTATTTATTGGTCATTACTAATGTTGTGGACTCGAATTCTAGGTTTGAGCTTTATCAATTAAACCGGATTCGGGTATACGGTTTTCGGGTACCCGGTTTAACCGGGTATACGATTAAACCGGGTCGGATCCGGGTATTAATTTTTGGCCTTCCAAAAACCGGGTACCCGATACGGTTATTAAAACCGTACCGGGGGTACCCGCTTTTGCTCACCCCTAGTGGTACCCATATTCTTTCTTATTAACTAGTAATTGTATCACTCATACTATTCTCCGTCAGATTGGTCTGTTAGTTAATGACATGGTTGTATATATGGGATTCCATTTTTTGTAAACACATAATTAATTAATTATCTACTACTAATTATTGCAGTAGCTAATATAACAATCTATTATAATCTCTACTTACCTCACATCCACTCTAACCCAACCCACACCTTCTCTCTTCCATTCTGATCTTAACCACGCATACACAGCCTCTCCCACCATTAGCCACCTTGTAACGCCCCGAAATTTTCTTTTTCTAAATAAACAATATAAATATAAAGGGGTTTACAAACAGTACCATATTATTATTATACAGCGGAAGATTTACAAAGTGATAGGAAAATAACACATTCTTACAGAGACGTTACTGCCGTATTTTTCCCAAGTGGAAAAATACAAGGCTAATTTACAAAATAACCAAGTTTTCTTACTAATAATCTACAACCATTTTATTTCGTACATTATTAAATAATTTTTCCTCCCCGTCAATCTCACTCCTTGCTATTCCCAGCACATGAACCTGAAAAAATATAAATATAACGGGATCAGCCAACCACAGGCTGAGTATGACTCCGATAGCCTTCACCGGCCTTATGTCATTTTCTTTATTCACGGAGACCAATATCTCACAATATCATACTTACCAGAAACCAATATGTCATCCAATATTTTAACGTTTATCACATCATGCCAAAATATATATATAAACCTATATTCATATCATAATAATAAATACCGGTATACCATTACTGAAGGGAGAGACATTACTTTTCACATGGGGCCAACGCTCCTTTAGTTCACGTGGAGCCAACGCTCCTTTACTTTATATGGAGCCAACGCCCCTGGAGCCAACGCCCCTTTACTTTATTGGAGTCAACGCCCCTACTGTGTACACAGTTTTGGTTTTCATAATAATGTCATCTCAAACCAATAATCGTATCCCGAATGTTACAATTGGCCAATCGTACATTAACAAAATACCCTTATGATAGTCACTTAGTCATAAGTACGCATGTAAACAAATTATATATATATAAAAGTGGACAACATGAAATAACTTGTATATATGTAAATCAAGAGTACAATGCATAATTTTCTTTCTATTGTATACTTATTAACCCAAAAACAGTATTTGCAAGGGAAATAGGTAGCTATTCTTCTCATTTTATTATTCTCGGAAGTTTCTCAGTAACATACAATTTGTGATCAAAAGTCCTAACAAGCTAAATGATCAATGGATAATATAATACCTAGTCTAAAATTTCCGTAATAATCATAGCTAGCCTATAATTATACTTCATGACTAACTAGCTTAAAAGAGATAGTTGATAATCAAAGCCTTTTTAAGACCTTCATACGTATTATGCTACTTCCTTTGTTTTGTTTTCTGTCATTATACTTATCACTTACGTTGATCTCGTTCACGTATATCCTTAAGTTGTTTCTAATGGTAGTAGTAGCTCTCTACTACTTAGTTCAGACTTAATCAATAGTTCACCACTATTTATCAAGTTTTTGTCTTACAAAAGTACATATTTATTATCTTTATAAAATAGAAATCGGTTAATCTTGATGCGACTCGGTTTCATACTCGACTAATTATGAAATGACAGTAAAACCTATATAATTGATTACAATTACTTTATAATTTATTTCAGATAATATAAGACGGTAAATAAATAACTTTTAATGATGAAGTGTCCGAATCATACTAGCATTATAACGGTTCTTATATAATACTTACGAATAAAATAATATAAACAATTACTTATATCGACGAAGGGTCCCGAAATCATACTAGTATTATAACATTTCTAATACGAAACTTCCGAAATAAAATAATATAAAAATTACTTATACTATCCTCCTATTTCATTTATGTATAAGACGGTAATTAAATAATTATAACGACGAAGGATCCCGAAATCATACCTTGATAAGGTATACGAGATATAGAAATAACCCCAAATTTGTTTACCCGCTTATCACGCTCTAATGGTCATTTGCATTTCAATCTCCCCCACGGTTTCTTTGTTGTGTTCTTTGTTTTTTTGGAATAACAAATGTGTTCTCGTAAAATCAGGTAGCATATCCCACATGAACTTGGTTGATAGGATAGATTTTGCCTCTTTGATTCTTTGGTGAGTCATAAAGCTAGCATACGTGTTTTGTGTAGATTTTCTTTGTTTTTTTTTTTTAATATGATAGTTATCTAAATAATTAACATTTACGGGTTATTTTTAACACGATTCCCGTCTTGTATACTTCTAGTGGTTTTATAAAGTTGAGCCATTTTCCCGATAAATATATGAGTCCTGTATATAAAATTTGATAATCGTATTATTATATATTTTAAAATTTATTTTATTCGGAATATTACATTCTACTCTCCTTAAAATAAGTTTCGTCCCGAAACTTCACGTACCTTATTTATTGGAATAAATGGGGATACTTGACTTTCATTTCCATCTCAGTTTCCCATGTTGCTTCTGCTTCATCATGGTGTGACCAAAGAATTTTGACCATTGGAATAATTTTGTTACGAAGAACCTTTTCTTTCCGATCCAATATTTGAACGGGTTGCTCCTCGTAAGTAAGATTTTCTCTAACTTGCATTTGTGGCATTTTAATGACATGACTAGCATCAGGTATATACTTCCGTAAAAGTGAAACGTGAAACACGTCATGGATCCTTGATAACTCAATGGGAAGATAAAGTCGATATGCCAAACTTCCAACTCTTTCAGTTATTTCAAATGGTCCTATGTATCTTGGACTCAATTTCATTTGTTTTCCAAATCTTATTATTCCTTTAGTAGGTGACACTTTAAGAAATACAAATTCACCCTCTTGAAATTTTAAAGCTCGTCTCTTTAAGTCAGCATAGCTTTTTTGTCGACTTTGCGATGTCCGCATTTTCTCTTGTATTATTTTCACCTTATCGGTAGTCTCTTGTATTAAGTCGGGTCCAATGATTTTGGATTCGTCTATGTCACTCCAGCATAATGGCGTCCTGCACTTTTGCCCATATAAAGCCTCATAGGGAGCCATACCTATGCTGGCGTGATAACTGTTGTTGTAAGAAAATTCTATTATTGGTAAATGTTGTTCCCACAATCCTTGAAAATCCAAAATACATGACCTTAGTAAATCCTCCAAAGTTTGGATGGTTCGTTCCGTTTGACCATCAGTTTGTGGGTGAAAAACAGTACTGAAGTTAAGTTGAGATCCCAAAGCTGTTTGAAAACTTTTCCAAAATTTGGCTAAAAAGTTGGTATCTCTGTCGGATATAATGGTTTTTGGAACTCCGAGTAGTCTAACTATTTCCTTTATGTACTTTTTAGCTAACTGCTCTGAGTTCCATGCATGAAGTCTTTGTAGCTAAAAAGTGAGCACATTTGGTTAATCGGTTAACAATAACCCAAATCTCGTTCATTCCTTGCGGTGATACGGGTAATCCGGTTACAAAATCCATGGCAATGGATTCCCATTTCCAGGTAGGAATGTCTAAGGGTTGCAAAAGACCTCCAGGTCTTTGATGTTCTATCTTTACTCATTGACAGGTTAAGACATTTTGAAACAAATTCTGCCACCTCTTGTTTCATATTACTCCACCAAAAAGTTTGTCGAATGTCCTTATACATCTTATTCCCTCCCGGATGAATTGAATATCGGGAATGGTGGGCTTCATCCATGATTTTTTTCTTAAGAGTTCCCACATTGGGTACAGACAATCGTTTCTGAAACCAAAGTGATCCATCTTCCTGGATTAGGAAACCTGGTGCTTTTCCTACTTGTATATCCTTTCGAATTTTCTCTAATTGCGGATCTTTTCTTTGCTCTTCCTTTATCTCATCACCTAAGGTTGGTGTTACTTCTAGGGCTGCCATGTGTCCGATTAGATCTCCCACAACCATTTCCACATCTAGTCTTGATAAGTCATCTCGAATATGAGTTTGTTTTACCATAAGCATATTCAAAGTGGGAAATGACTTTCGACTTAATGCATCAGCTACCACATTAGCTTTGCCCGGGTGGTATTGGATATCCAAGTCATAGTCCTTTAGAAACTCGAGCCATCTACGCCGTCTCATATTTATCTCTTTTTGGGTAAAAATATATTTTAGGCTCTTGTGGTCTGTATACACACGACAGGAGACTCCGTAGAGATAATGTCTCCAAATCTTTAATGCAAAAACGACTGCAGCAAGTTCTAAATCATGAGTAGGATAGTTTTGTTCATGGGTTTTCAATTGCCTAGATGCATAAGCAATAACCTTACCATCTTGCATTAAGACATAACCTAGACCTTGTTTAGAAGCATCACTATATACTTCCAAGCCATTAGTGCCATTTGGTAGAGTAAGTACAGGTGCAGATGTGAGTCTATTTTTCACTTCAGAGAATGCTTGATCACATTTCTCACTCCACTCAAATTTTGTACTTTTTCTAATCAAGTTCGTAAGGGGTTGGACAATTTTTGAAAAATCCTTTACAATACGACGGTAGTAACCCGCTAAGCCCAAAAAGCTACGAACTTCTGCTACATTCTTGAGAACAGGCCAATTTGTAATTGTCTCAATCTTTTGAGGGTCTACCTTTATTCCTTTCCTTGATATAACATGACCTAAGAAACTTATTTCCCCTAACCAAAATGCACATTTCTTTAACTTGGCATATAGTTTGTAATTAAATTTGGAATTATTACATAAATGTTATGTGAATAAGGGTAAAAAACGAGCAATAATGCAAAACCGAATTGAATTATCGTCAAATAATTAGTGGAGACTAATTTTTGAGTCCTAAAACAGTTAGGGTAATTAACTTGGACTTAAATTTGATTTAATTATTAATTTGTGATTTTAATTGGTTATTATCACGCATTTCCATAAAACCGGGTTTATATACGATATAAGGTTATTAGGGCGATTTCGCACATTAATATTGCATGAGTTTACATATAATTATGCCGCATTTAGAATGAATGAATGTCATTTTGATTTATGTAATTTTTGAATTATGTAATTTGTCTTAGTATGGCCTTAATTTTTTTTAATCGATATTACCCGAAATGTATGGAAATATTGATTCGTTTGTAATTTAATGTGATCTCGTATCACTTTTATTGTGTTATTTCATTTTATTTTACAAATGTATAATAGAACAGCCTTGTAATTTTATTATATCATTTGTAATCTCGGAGTTTCCTAAAGATAGTGCCGTTTGGAAAAGCGTTCCAAAAGGAAGACGGTGTCCTTTGGAGGCGTGCATATGAAATTCAAGGGACTAAGGAGTTGGTTTCCAAATTTGTAAATAGATTATTTGATTTTCTATTTCTAGGAAGGCAATACTAGGAATTTATTTTATGCTTGCATTTTATTTACATGTTATTACATGCATGCCAAATCGCCATATAAATCACACATGCATTTTATCGAGTCAATCGCCGCGTCAATTACAATTATCGATAGTTCACCTATTTTGTTCACTTAAAAGGAGATAGATAATATAAATTGACTTGACCTCTATTTTATTAATTAAGATTTAGCCTTAACAAATAGTAGAACCCATGAATACCAATTTTGTAAGGAAGTAGGTTCGGCTCACCGAGGTGCTAAACTTATTACGTTGGGTAAGTGGGGCAATAAATCGTTATTGCATCGAAATTTGATTGAACTCAACGGAAAGATTATGGTCCGTGGCTCATGTGTTCCGGGCTAAAGATGACAATAAAGTATTTCATCGACCAAGAATTCTAATTGTAGAATTGGTTAAAGATCGAGTTAACCCACCAAATAATATTGATAAAGGTCGTGGAGTCCGTGGCTCACATAAACCCGAGTTAATATAGTATTTGGGTCTTGGAATCATTTATGTAATTGGGTAGAGGTCATTATATAAATGCTAAAATTATTTAAAATGTTTACAAGTATTTTAAAAACGATAAATGTTGATGTTTCTTTCATTTTCTATTTTGTAGTCAAACTTATTTATTCGAAATGTCGGCAAACGATAACGAGGTTCGACCTCCCGCACCACCACTCACCACCGTATCATGGCTTAGATCCTTTATGGATCAATGCAAATTCGAAAAGAATTGTTCTAATTTCGCGAATTGGAATGAGCAACTTTGCCTTACCACCAAAGGTGATGGTAAGCTTTGTTACCTCACCAAGGCTTCTCCCAACGCTCCTAAATGCAAGGTCAACTAACGCCGTAAAGGAGGCCTATGAGACCTACCAAATAAAATCGGCCACGATCAAGAATGTCTTGATCTTCTCTATAGATGTCGAGCTTCAAAGGAATGTCATAAAGATGAATTTCACGTATGAGATCTACACTAAACTCGCGACCGTGTTTTCACAAGCTCTTAGGATCATTCAATATGAAGTCGCTTCCTAATTTTTCGACCTTAAAAATGAAGGATGGTCAATATTTTTGCTCCCACATACTCAAAATGATTAAGCATGTCGAGGTACTAAGAAGCAAGGAATAACGATTCCCGAGCAACTTGTGATTGACCGTGTACTCCATTCCCTAAACCCTATCAAAAGGTTTGTTAATTTTAGGGTGAACTTCAACATGCAAAACGTCACCACGACTCTACATGAGTTGCACAAATTGGTTGTGAAAACCGAGCGTGATATGGGCTACCATGCTAGCACTAGCAAAGATGTTTTGAATATCAAATGACAAAAGCAAAGGGACGTTCAAGAAGAGTGGACACAAAGGGAACAAGCCCTCACCTTCTAAGGACAAAGAAAAGCTGTTGGGAATAGTTCTTCTAAGTCTAAGAAGGGTGTCGTCTCCAACGGCAAGTGCCATTATTGTAATGGTATAGGCCAATGGAAACGTATTTGCCCCAGATATTTGGGAGATATTAAGACTGGACGAGTTCTTCCAGTAGATAATAGTTCTCCCAGATGTTTATATTATTGATATTAATCTCAACTTTGGTATTTTGATACAAGTTGTAGTTCTCATCCTCCTAATTAGATTAAGGGCATGAGAAGAAAGACAAAGCAAAGTAAGCTTTAGGGAATCTCCAAGATGAGGGAGCTAAGGTAGCCACCACATAGAGGATACCTAAGGATTAGCTTGGCATTCTTCCTATTTGTCTTTCTGGTTATTTTGAATGTCGTTTTGGAACTTTTGATTTCCGTGTTAGACATGGAAACTGGTTATTATTTTCATTTTAAAAGACAATTGTTGTACTATAAAATGATAGCTTGGTTTTCAACCCAAGTCATTATGTTTGTGGAATTTATGTTCTAAACTTTTCATTATACAAAGTTAATATCTTAAACGTAAAGTTATTGTGACAAATTGATCATATGAGAAAATATAATGATTGGATCATTATAATTACCTAAGTTATGAATTGGATTCTTACTTATGGACTTGTGACTAAGTATCACAACTTATTTGAAATAAGAAAGATCAATTGCATAGTCAAATCGAGTTTATGAACTCACATTTGTGGATTTACAATCCATATAAGCCCTAAGATAAGATCTTTAAAACACCAATTAGACCCCATACTAGCTATGCAAGGGTTAAGAATCCTAAATTTGTTCAAGACATGGATAAGAGTCCAAGTATTTTGCTTAAATAAAGCGAGTCTATAGAGAAGCTAGAATACTAAAGTCTAAACAGATAAGTCTACTATAGATCGCTCAAAGTTAATAAGAGTTAATACGAGCATCATACCCCACTTATACCTGGAGAACAAAGCTGTTTGTGACTAAGGAATAGAGCTCATGAAGCTATCCTTACAAGAATTTTCTCATTTACACCTAAAGAAACAAAACTGGTTGTGGCTCATGGTGCTATCCTTCACGTAAATAAGCGTATTTACTAAAGGATAGAGTGGGATAAAATATGCCACAAACAAAGACAAGAGAAAATGTTCTTAAGTCATCCAAGGTCGGAAGCTTATAGTGAAAATATCTACTTTTTGAAAGTAATAATTTGATCTATAGATTGGCGTTTATAATTTCAAATTCGAATTTGTTGCATAAGAGCCTTAAGAATACAAGATGGATAATATACATATAAAATTACATGGGGAAGTTTGGACTTTCCTAGGGTGAATAAAACTTTATTATAAAGTATTGTATATAAGTTAAAATATAATCATCTTTGAGATCCAAGATTATTGCATCTACACTTCGTTGAAAGTATATGTATGACAAAGTGACAAAGAGTTATTTAAAGTTTCCTTTCTAAATGGGTATTTAGAAGTGGAAAAGTTGTCGTACAAAACTTAGGAGATAAATGTGTGATCCTAACAGAGCATTTGAGAGGTTGTAATAATCATTGCATAACATGAGAGAATGGTTTCCTCGACTTGTCGAAGAGCCATGTTTATGCATGTAGTTAAGTGGGAGCTAGATCTATCATGTGTGGACATGAAAATTAGTGGGAGTGAAAAATCATCATGTATGGACATGAAGATTAGTGGGAGCAAAATATCTTCCATGTCTTGTATCTATGAGACATATTAATCATTAGGAATGATGTACTAACATTGTCTTCCGTGAAGGAGTGTTTAGGAAATCATTTCTAGATGAAATACTTGAAAGAAGCATATTGTATCTGAGGCAAGAATATCTCCCATGTCTCGTATCTAGGAGACATATTTGTCATTGAGAATGATGTACTGACATTGCCTTCCGTGGAGGAGTGTTTTGAAATCATTTCTAGATGAGAGACTTGGAATAGGTATCCAATATCTATGGTGATGGATAAGAGAGGATACACATGATTGCTAATGTTTCCGCCATTAGGCCAATCATATTTGCCAAGCTATGCACATACCTTGATAAGTTGTATGATTGGAGCATGAAAGTTGATAACAAGTAATCCACATGAGAGTTATTGGATAGCTTTCAAGAATGTTCATGAGATTCTCGAGGAGAACTATGAGTTTATTCTTATGTTTGATAATAATAACTTAGTTGCGTGTTAAGTGTCACACAAACCCAAGTTTCCAAACCTGTAAGGGATCTGACAAAATCCAAGGCTAAATTTTGTTATAAAAGGGAACAAATAAAAGGGGATGATTGAAGTGTTGATTGAAGTGTCAATCATTGAAAATTCTACAAATAGATTCTTAGTACATAATGATAAGGACGAGGTGGATTACAAGGATCTAACAAGTAGACCCTTCCACCAAGATACCCATCACGTGGTTATGATGATAACTGATGCGTGTATTTTATATAGACTTTTTAGTCCATTTATGCACGCATTTCTATGTCATTTAGGTGATATTATATCACCATATGCCCCTATTTGGCTACTTTGTACTTTAATTACTATTTTGTAGGTACAAGCTGCGTAGTAGCGGAAACCGAGCCAAAACAGTCCACTTTCATGCATTTAGGAGAATGGAAGGAACGGAACATGAACTCTTGCATGGGGAAGCGTGAAACCATTCACTATCAAGGCCAAAGTCATGACTCACACTATGTACTATGCCATAAGACCTCGATCGACTATGCATTTGGTCGATCGAGGTGAGTTGAAGCCAGAAGACCTCGATCGAGCTACATCTTTGCTCGATCGAGTAGGAGCTGTATACCAGTTGGTCGATCGAGTGGAAGATGTCCTCGATCGACTGATTTCCTAGAATAAAAGCCTCGATCGAAGGGTAATTTCCCTCGATCGAGTGGATCCTATCACGGGCTTTAAGTCCATAGCTTAATTAGGGTTTAGAGTCGTGTTAGACATTATATATGACTCTTATTTACGTCATTAGGATTATTCAGTTATTATCAGTCAGTAATTAGCAGACATTAATCTTTCATTAGTTTCTGAACTTTTAATCTTTGGTTTACATTCGGGTTTATCGACGTGGATTGTTCTTTACGCCGGATTGCTAAGATTGTAAACTATTTTCTCTCTTTTATTCTTACCTTTATTTTAGTCTTAATCACTGTTTACTCTTCTTAATTACTGCGTTGTTATTGTTCATGCTTGTTAATTACGATTTTATTATGTCTAATGTCATATGTTCAATCGTCTTTGTTAGCATCGTTAATAACATGAGTAGCTAATTCTCTTGTATGTTGAGATGAGGGAAACTGTAGTAGAGGCATGTTAGGATAGATTATTTTAGTTCGTCTTGAATATGAGAATCAATCTAAGCAATTTAATTGAGGTTTAGTCGAATGAGTGCACGCAGGAGACTGGCTAGGTAGTTAACCTCGACCTTGATCGAAAGATTGGAAGGGAAGACTTGCTTAGAATTGATAGGTGACTCATAAGAGGGCGAAAGTTAATTAGGAAAATCCATAGGGTGGTTTGAGACCGAAAGGAGAAAACCATTGCTCTTCTCATTGATAGATTGACTGACTTAGTTGACCCATAGATGCCGATATTGCAGTGGACCGAATCCTAGCATATTCTCTTTTATCTGATTTATTTCATATATATTTCAACTTTTACTTCTCTTCCTTTAAATCTTATTTAGCTTAGTTTAAAACCTTTTCAAAACCCCCTAGATTGTTACTGACAGATTTAGATTTCAGTTAATTAGTTTCCTCCCTGTGGAGATCGACCCTACTTCCGCTATCTTCTTAGTTAGTAGACTTAGGTTTTATTTTTGGTGTATAACGACACACATCAATAACAAAGGGGAGCATCTTTCGAAATTAAAGAGCCCAACTAGATAGAGATCTAAAAGTGTACTTTGAAAATTTCATGTTATTAGGAATAACGATGATAAGAAAGAAAAGGAGCAATTCATAAAGTTGGAACAAATGGATACATGGTATATCCACCATCCAAGCTTTTATTGCATTTATACAAGATGACCATGAAATGTCATGGAACTTGTATACTTTAGATTATAAGATATGAAGCAATAACATTGTGTTGATTGTTCATATATGATAATCACATTTATCGTTTGAGTTTATAAAACTCATTTTTGTGCTTTGTTATATCCAAATAGGTTGTAGTGATAACTTTGAACCCTATTAAAGTGAACTGGATTAACATAGCATTGACCCCTAGTTACTTACATGAGGTGACGTCTCAAAGTAACTGGAGTGTGATGCGATTGATGGCAAGTTCAAGTGCCATAGAGTCATATGAGATGACTAATCGATCACATAGACAGACTGTATGAGACACTCTGTCGGGCAGTGACCGCTTATAGAGTTCTGGCAATTCATAAAGCCTGGTCGTGGCGAGAGATACTATAGTATTCTTTTTGAGTCAACTCTTTAGACTAAAGACTATTCGCCCAAGTTGACATAGTTTCTGATTGACTTTGATTTTTGCCCCAAGTCATTCTTTAAAAAGGGGTGAATGGACAATTATTGGGTCATGAAGGACTGTGAGTGTACGAAGGGAGTAGTGCGATAGGAATTGTCCAACCCCTTATCAGGGTTAACAATATCTGGAGGCCACTCGAGGAGTAGTGAACTGGAAATGCGTTGCCACGCTCGGAAGGTATCTACGGTAGATAATTCCGGTCAGAGAGTTACTCTCCAGATCGAGGAAACCACTCTCGATATGATCACATGCAAGTACGACCTGCAAGACACCTTGCATTGAGTGGGAGATGTAAAATAGGACAAGGAATTGGTGACGCACACTTGTTGCGAACAAGTGGGAGATTGTTGGAGTGAGTGTCCTCAACAATAGTGCGATCACTTAATTAAACCTCATTAACAAGAATACAAAGGGATGATTAATATTATAATCAACTGATCCACTTTAATTGGTAATGATTGGCTTACTAGAGTTTGACATTACTTTCGTATGACGGTGGTGATCAGTTGATCCCTTGAGGTCACACCGAAAGGACAATTCCCTAATCATGAAAGTTAATTAATCGTATAACGATACAGATTAATTAATCCCCTAAACAGAACAATTTTGTATAATTAAGTGAGAATTATATCTTATTGAATATGATTAAATAAGATTCCATTTGGTAATTTAATTGTTATATTACTAAGAATGCTTAATGTTTATGAAACATTTGAGATAAGCCTGCACTAGTAGAAAAATAACATTAGGCAAGTAGAAAAGGCTACGGTCGCTCAAAATAACCGTAGCCTATTACAAAAGGCTACGGTCGTAGGGATTCAGGCGTAGCCAAAAATATAGATAAAAACAAAAGGCTACGGTTCATCTCTAAAACCGTAGCCAAAGATATTTCATACATAGTAAAGGCAACGGTCCTTTATGAACCGTAGCCAATTACACTAACATAAAGGCCTAAAGCCCACATGATTATATCTACTTCTATTTTATTTCTTTAAAAAACAAAACATTTCATCACTTCACCTCTTTAGTGTATGTCAAAAGAAAACAACATCCCCTTATCTTCGACAAAATCTTATCATCGCCGCCTTGCACCGCCTCAAATCCATGTTGGCCGATATCGTCACCACGCGACAACCACCATTTTTTCGCCGACAGCCAGCTCTTGACCTACAACCTCTTCAGTCGTCAACTTCCATTTCACAATCAGGCATGAATATCTTTCAATTTTTTTTTTAAAGTCATTGAAATCCATCTGTTTTTCATAGATTTGATTTCGTTTGACACTGAATTTCGATTTTATATCAGTTGGGGTTTAGGGATACAACTATTATTATCATGTTAGGGTAAAATTATTAAGTTTTAGGGTTTGGGCTTTAAATTAAATTTCAGTCAATTGGGGATAATTCGATTTTTACTAAGGTTAGTTGAATAAGAAGTGTATAGACATGGCTTCCTCAGGTGTTAACCTTAAGAAAATAGAAGAAACTTACACATTTGAAGAATATTGCAAGCCTTTGCTTGATTTAGTGTTATCTCTTCCTGATTTTGACAAATTCATTGCTGTTGGAAAATTACCACACTCGCCTGGTTCACATCTCCCCTTACACCTTCATTGCCATGAAAGCTTCACGAGTCACTACTAAAAACCGCATGGCGACTGTTCAATTTCGTTCTTCACTATTCAGCAACGCTAGTCACTAACCGCTAGCAAACAATCGCTCCACCATGGTGTCCACGGTATTTTTGAAATCTAATTACTTCAATCCTTATTATTTTCGATCAATTGGAGTTTGTTTGGTATTTCCGATTGAGCATAAGACGTTGTTCTGTTTATAGTCGGAGAAAATCCCGTATCTGGCGAAAGACAACCAAAGTTTACGAGGTTTTAAGTAGCGTGAACATTAGGTATGAATGTCTTCATGTTTATTCCTTTCATTTGTTTTAGTCTGTAGTATGATTATCTTGCTAGCTTGTTTGTCTCATTGAAATTTGGGACTTTATGGTGTTGTTATAATTGACAATTCCCTTGTTTATCTTTGTTTCAAGTACAGTCAATCACTGTATTACTATATTTTTAATCAAACTCAGTTTCTTTGGTTCAATCATACTCAATTGGGTACTATAAGTTTGGTTATTCCAGTTTAATGACGAAAGTGTAAATTTTAATGGTTATTAAGGGGTTTTGCTTGAATGAGATCAAGGTATGGATTAATTGGGGGAACTTTGAGGTTGTTCTACTAATACAAAGTCTAGTTTGTTGAGCCAACTAATACAAAGTTTATAGTACTTGTTCTGCCTGCAAACTAGTTCCTGCAGAAGTTTGTCTTTTGGAAGCTGGTTTTGTTTTGTTTCATATTTTTTTTGCTACGGGTGATTCTCTGCACTTTCGTTTATGTGTCCTTGAAACTGTCTATTTCAAAGATTTAAAGTTCACACTCTCCACAGGTCCGTCACTGTGTATATAAATTTCCAGGACTTGTTTGCCATAACTCAAGATCAACCATTCTGCCTTCCATCATCCTTTACATTCGTCTTAAGGGTAATGTCAAACTCTCGAAGGTTAGTATTTCCCATGACTTTACCCAACCAAAGTAGCTACACATGTTGACATGATCCACCAGTTAAAATAGCTGCTCCATATGCCACATGTATGTGTGGTGAACACAACAAACATCTTTGTTAGACGGGACTTCGTTCTTTCGTTTATTGTTTGATTACATCTGAGTCTTATTAGTAAAATTGATAGTCGCTTAATTCGAGAAGAAACACATATAATTAAAGAAATGGAAAAATATTCTAATATTTATGCTTGCAGGAGCTTCTGGATGAGAAATAAAGGCGACGATCAGGTGCAGCAGTTGTACAAGAAATAAGGAACAAGCTGTTGACGTAAATATAATTCTTCTCAAGACAACATAGCTGATGTTCAAGTCGCATATTGGGGTGGCTCGTGTATCAAATTGGCAGATCGGGAAACATATGTTGTGCAGCATTAAAGTCATTATCAAGTCTAATGATGTTATTTGGATCCTGCGTGATCAGTAGCTTCAGCTTTCCCGAGTAGAATATGCTTATTTTGTATATCTTTGTATATTGGTCTTGATTAATGGCAATTGTATATTTAAAATTGATTTTATAATTAATTATTAGCTTAATAATAAATTTACATACAACAAAAAAAGTATATTATTTAAAATATTTTTTTTTTAATTTTTTTTATTGAGAAACGGCTACGGTTCATAAAAGAGAACCGTAGCCATTTACCAACTTATGGCTACGGTTTAACCTTAATAACCGTAGCCAAGGGCCACTTTAGGCTACGGTTTCCAGAAATACCCGTAGCCAAAAGTTAGTTTAGGCTACGGTTTTTAACCGTAGCCAAAAGTACTTGATCTAAGGCAACGCCTGGATTTACTACGGCTGAGAAACCGTAGCCAAAAGTCTTTTTTAACCGTAGCCAAAACTCATTTATGTACTAGTGCTGATTGGTTTATCATAATTACAATTAGTTGTAGATCATATCAACCAAATATGAGATGACCCATTTTATATGTATGTGATTATAAATTATTACTTAAAATGTTAAGTTTAATTTATTTGACATGAAATTGTATTTAAATTAGTTAAATGCATAATTATATTATAAGATTGTAAGAATTATTATTATATTAATATTTAATTCTCTATTGTGTGGACCTAATTACTGATATTAGTTGCCTTAATTAAATAATGGTTAAATATATTGTTTCGGGTTTTTATTAGGAGTCCTAGTTTAAGTAGATTATGGTAAATAGTTACAGGCTATTTACATAACTGACTACTTATTCCATAAAGCCCCTCCTGCCACCTCTCTATATAAGTACACCTGTTTGTGCTTTAACCTAATTCATTCATATCAGAAACACACAGAAAGAAAGTGAATTAGAGAATAAGGAAGGTAGGAGAAGGCAAAGCAATAAGGGTTTATTATTTATCTTTCTCAAGTAACTTTATTATCAGATCTGATGGCTGCACCACGTAAGTACCTTTCAGTAATTATTGCTTTAATCAAGATCCTATAATTTATGTTTACATGTGGTATCAGAGCATGGTTGTGATTATAGTTGTAATTCTGATTAATGTTCTAATTATGTTTTTATGAATGAATTTAATGTTTTAATCATGATGTTGTAACATTCATTCATAATTGATTGTATACCCTTATGATAGATATTGTATCCTTATACCATAATCGTTTCCGCTGCCCTAATCGAATTATTTCGTTTATATATGATTTATGATGATTACTGTATGATTTATGATGAATTTCTGTTCTGCCTAATTCGATTTGAATGATTATTATGTTTATTATGCGTATCAATGCCGTCTGATTTCTAACCTACTCGATCGAGCTAATGCTCACTCGATCGAGGCGGTTTGTTTATGCTTCTGCTCGATCGAGCTAACTGCTTACTCGATCGAGTCTTTCCTGCTTCTGCTCGATCGAGCTAACTGCCTACTCGATCGAGTCTCTTCTGATTTGCTTCTGCTCGATCGAGCTGATGGTGTACTCGATCGAGTGGTTCCCTTTTGCCTTGTTCTCGATCGTGCTAAAGTCTTTCTCGATCGAGATGCCTTGTTTAATAATGATGTTGCTCGATCGAGCTAATGTTCTACTCGATCAAGCCCTTATGCTTATAATTCTGATCGATCGAGCTAATGTTCTACTCGATCGAGCCCTTATGATTTTGATCCTGCTCGATCGAGCTATTGTTTTCTCGATCGAGGGGTCTTGTTTTGCCTTGTACTCGATCGAGCTAAAGCTGTACTCGATCGAGGGGTTCTTCTTTATTTTCTTCTCAATCGAGCTAAAGTTGTTCTCGATCGAGGTGTTTAAGTTTATTTTCTACTCGATCGAGCTGATGTTTTACTCGGTCGAGGTCTTCCCGTGCTGTTTCGATACTTATTGTTCGTTTTTATTATATGCTCGCATAATATTATGTTATTATGCTTAAAGGAGACCTTCGCATTATGATGAGTTGAAATTTACCACAGTGATTTCATCTCGTACGCGATCAGATCTCATAATGTAATTGGGCATTCACATCATGTTGATGTTCACCACAGTGGACTCAAATTATGCAGTGAATATCCGACTAAGCATACATTTTTATTGAATATTAATTATATCTTATGTATCGATTAAAGGAGACATTCGCATTATGACAAGTTGAAATTCACCACAGTGATTTCATCTCGTACGCGATCAGATCTCATAATGTAATTAAATTAGGCATTCACATTATGTTGATGTTCACCACAGTGGACTCAAATTATGCAGTGAATATCCGACTAAACATACATTCTTATTGAATATTAATTATATCTTAAGTATTGATTAAAGGAGACCTTCGCATTATGACAAGTTGAAATTCACCACAGTGATTTCGTCTCGTACGCGATCAGATCTCATAATGAAATTAAATTGGGCATTCACATTATATTGATGTTCACCACAGTGGACTCAAATTATGCAGTGAATATCCGACTAAGCATCTAATGGGGTGAAATAACTTGTATTAAGGTTTTACCCACAGGTAACCTGACATTAAAGTGAAACACTCATTAAAGAGAGTATACTTGATTATGTAATTAAGCATGCGTAGGTTGTCCACAGATACTACACTTGCTTAATGAATGTTTATAAGTTACTCATTTAAGTCTCAAGTCTTAGTCATAATTGCTATTGTGTGATAAACTCAAAGCCTAATGTTCTGTGCATTGTTCATAATGCAGTACCGTTGCAAAGCTCTCTCAATAACTTGACAGTCTTTGCTCAAAGTTCTTACGACTTACCACTGCACTAAACATTAAAGTCCTCCATTTCGGAGACAGGCTGTACTACAGCCAGTAAGTACATGGAAATCATTAAGGAACGCTTTCAGACTATCGATAATACGGTAGCTGGAAGGCTTATGTCTGAACTTATCCCCAGCCACATCATGTGCATCATGTAAGCGGGAAATCTAAAGGTAAGTTTAGAAACAGAAAGGGCATTAAGTTAAGCCCTTCTGATAAACCGTCTGCAACTGGCATAAAGAAGGAAATTAAGAAGCAGGAAAGTTGCCTTTTCTTTAGAAAACCTGGGCACTTTCAGCAAGACTGCATAAAGCGTGAGAATTGATTCGAAAAGAAGGGTAAGCTTTTGGCTTTAGTATGTTTCGAATCAAATTATGTTGAAATTCCTTCTAATACATGGTGGCTGAATACAAGCTCTAATGAAAGTTCCTCCTTCTTGTGGCATAAACGTTTGGCCCATATTTCAAGAGAAAGAATGAACATATTAGTTAAAAACAATATGTTACCTTCTCTTGATTTTACGGATTTTGGGACCTGTGTGGAATGCATTAAAGATAAGCAAACCAAACATACCAAGAAAGGGTCCACAAGAAGCACTGCTTTATTAGAAATTTACATACATACAGACATTTGTGGTCCATTTGATGTTCCCTCCATGAGCGGAGAGAAATATTTCATCACATTTATCGATGATTATTCACGTTATTGTGATCTTTACCTTTTGCATGAAAGATCTCAATCAGTAAACGCTTTAGAGGTTTACATTAAGGAGGTGGAAAGGCAATTGGGAAAGAAAGTGAAAATCATAAGGTCAGATAGAGGTGGTGAATATTATGGCAAATATGATGAATCAGGACAACATCCTGGTCCCTTTGCAAAACTCCTTGAAAGTTTGGGTATTGTCCCTCAGTACACAACTCCTGGTTCTCCATGGATGAATGGTGTAGCTGAGAGGCGTAATCGAACCCTATTAGAGGCTGTAAAGACAATGATGAGTAATACCAACTTACCCATGAAGTTGTGGATGCATGCCCTTATGACTGCTGTGTATGTTGGAAACCGGGTTCCCAGTAAGGCAGTTTCAAAGACCCCATTTGAACTGTGGAAAGGGTGGAAACCGAGTCTTCAACATTTGCATGTATGAGGATGCCCAGCAGAAGCACGCATTTATAATCCACATGAAAGGAAACTCGATCAAAGAACCATTAGTGGGTTATTTATCGGTTATCCAGAAAAGTCTAAAGGGTATAGGTTTTACTGTCCTACACACAAAACAAGAATTGTGGAAACCGGAAATGCCAAATTCCTTAAGAATGGCGAAGTTAGTGGGAGTGATCAGGTAAGGGATGTCATAGTCAATGAAGTTAGGGTGGCAATTCCAGCTTCTCTGCCCCAATTTCAATTGATGAAGTTCCACATAATGATAATGTTGACCCAGTCAATATTGTGGAACCTAACGTTGATGACCCTTCACTCTCGAATGATAACATTGCCACTGAAGTTGTTGATACAGCCCGATGAAATAGTATTAAGAAGGTCCACAAGACCTAGAAAGCCAACTACTTCAGATGACTATGTATATCTACAACAATGTGAATTTGACATTAGTATTGATAATGATCCGGTTACGTTTTCACAAGCTATGAATTGTAATGATTCCGATAAATGGATTAATGCCATGAAAGAAGAGATGGAGTCTATGGCTAAGAATGAGGTCTGGGAGTTGATCAATTTACCAGTAGGTCATAAGGCTGTCGGCTGTAAGTGGGTCTTTAAGACCAAGCGCGACTCCTCGGGTAATATTGAACGACATAAAGCCAGACTAGTAGCTAAAGGCTTTAATCAGAAAGAAGGCATTGATTATAATGAAACCTTCTCTCCAGTTTCTAAGAAGGATTCATTACGGATCATTTTAGCTTTTGTAGCTCATTTTGATTTAGAGCTACATCAAATGGATGTGAAAACGGCATTCTTGAATGGGAGTTTGGAAGAAGAAGTCTACATGGCTCAGCCTGAAGGCTTCATTATTGATGGCAAAGATGACAAAGTCTGTATATTAAAGAAGTCCATTTATGGACTTAAGCAAGCTTCCCGACAATGGTATATTAAGTTCCATAATACCATTACCTCCTTTGGGTTTCAAGAAAACACTGTTGATCAGTGTATATACCTGAAGATCAGTGGGAGTAAGTTTGCATTTTGGTCCTATATGTCGATGACATACTTATAGCAAGCAGTGATTTGGGAATATTACGTCGAACTAAAGATTTCCTATCAAACAACTTTGAGATGAAAGATATGGGAGAGGCGTCCTATGTGATCCGGGTGGAAATATCTCGAGACAGATCACAAAGGACATTAGGGTTGTCTCAGAAAGTCTATATCAGTAAAGTTTTAGAAAGATTCAACATGGTAAAATGTAATCCCAATGATGTTCCTATTCAAAAAGGGGATAAGTTCAACTTAAGTATGTATTCTAAGATTGAGCTAGAACGAAATACCATGAAAAACTTTCCTTATGCATCTCTGGTTGGAAGCTTAATGTATGCGCAGGTCTGTACAAGACCCGACATAAGTTTTGCAGTAGGTATGTTGGGTCGATATCAGTCCAATCCTGAAATGGGTTATTGGATATGATGACTCAGATTTTGGTGGATGCGTGAACTCAAGGAAAAGCACTTTTGGTTATGTGTTTGTTTTAGCTGGGGGAGCAATCTCCTGGAAAAGTGCTAAACAAACAATTATTGTCTCATCCACTATGAAAGTTGAATTTGTAGCGTGCTTTGAGGCTACTATTCAAGCTTTATGGTTGCGGAATTCTCCTACAGGGCTTAGCATTATGCATTATGTTGCAAGGCCGTTGAGAATTTATTGTAATAATACCGCAACTGTCTTCTTTTCGAAGAATGACAAGTATTCTAAAGGAATAAAGCACATGGAAATGAAATACTTGTCAGTTAAGGAGGAAGTTCGGAAAAACACTGTGTCAATTGAGCACATTATGACTAGTGCTAATATAGCAGATCCTTTAACTAAGGGATTACCTCCAAAGACATTTATGAAGCATGCTATTGATATTGGTCTGGAGGATAATCATTAAGGCTTTTTCGTTTATGTATGGATCATGCTAGTGCTTTGTAATAATGACACTTATGTTTTGATTAATCGATTTATGTTTTATTATGATGATGATTTCCGAACACTTTTCTGTATCGTATTATTGTTATTGTATACATTATTGTTGCACGATTAACAGAATTAGTCCTTTTCCTCAAGGACATTATTTGGGGATTATGTTTGCTCCTTGTACAGACTGATTATTCTAAGTGATTGGTCCGTAGTACATGGAAGGACCACTTCTCTTTTATAGTAGTGTCTCCGCCATGACTCAACCAGTTGTTCAGGGATGATCAGGGTAATTAAGATAAACCCATTATGTATTCATTTAACCGTCTACGCGCCTTATGTTACAATTAAGAGTGACATTATGTTTTAATCAGTAATATGGTCCAAGTGGGAGAATGTAAGAATTATTATTATATTAATATTTAATTCTCTATTGTGTGGACCTAATTACTGATATTAGTTGCCTTAATTAAATAATGGTTAAATATATTGTTTCGCGTTTTTATTAGGAGTCCTAGTTTAAGTAGATTATGGTAAATAGTTACAGGCTATTTACTTAACTGACTACTTATTCCATAAAGCCCCTCCTGCCACCTCTCTATATAAGTACACATGTTTGTGCTTTAACCTAATTCATTCATATCACCAACACACAGAAAGAAAGTGAATTAGAGAATAAGGAAGGTAGGAGAAGGCAAAGCAATAAGGGTTTATTATTTATCTTTCTCAAGTAACTTTATTATCAGATCTGATGGCTGCACCACGTAAGTACCTTTCAGTAATTATTGCTTTAATCAAGATCCTATAATTTATGTTTACAAAGATAACATGTCACATGTCACATGTCAAATGTGTGACAAATGACAAAATCACAAAATTTAAAATGGAGTCCATATTACACAATAAAACCGGTTGTGCCATTGTAGGGTAGGGTTAGGTTTTAATTTTGTTCTAATCAAGATTAAGCATCATGATTAGTAGCCTAAAACCTATAGCCACCCTAATGCATTGTTTAAACAAAAAGTGATGAGCATGCTTATTTGTCCCTATGCTTGGCCGGTCACTTTGTGTTCAAATAAGAGGATGTTTTCCTCTTATGTACTTACTTTTATCATATCTCATATTATTCATACAACATCTCACTAGAAATTTCTAAATACTTAGAAACTTTAGAAGTTTCATAGAACTTGTATTTTGTGGATTGAACTCGACATTTCTAAGGTAGAAATTTCGAGTATCATACTTGTTTTAAGGGTGCTTAACTATTGTACTAGTAAATCAATAGTTGAGTGATTTAAGGGTAAGTCTAGGTGCAACAAAAGGAGAGTTCCTATACTTGGAGCTTTTGGAAATTCATCCTAAATCATCTAGCTCAATAACAAGTACAAGAAGGTGTCTTGTACTTGTGCCCATACTCAAATAATACTTAATGTGAGGAACATTTTTCTTCTTCAATTTCAATTTAAATAGTATGCATGTAACTAGATCTTGTAACTAATTAAACAGTTAATTAGTATTACTTAAGAAATGTCTTAAGTGTAGGTATATGAACCTAACAGTTTATCATGTGGTTAAAATAAAAAAGGGTGTGATGAGGAACCATGTCAAGTCCTACTTATCACCATGTAAGCTAAAATAACCCAAGCAAGAAGTCATCTCAGCTTATAGAAAAGCCAAGTAACGGAATAAAGAGTAAGGTCACGATTAGTTGTTAATGAGAAATGCTAGGGTACCATATAGCTTTGTGAAACTTTTTTCTAAATTTATCTGCACCATTAGCATTCTAATATTACATATTTTTCTAATTCATAATCAATATATATATATAAAAGAGGCTTTTTTCAGGCAACGAGAGAGTCTCTAACTATTTCAAAACACTATTTTATTTTTTTATTGATAAAACTACCTTACACATAATTTTATTAGGCTAATTAAATATTAAATAAAATATATTATATTATATAAAGATTGAATTTTAATATTATCAACTTTTATTCATACATATACTTTCCAAGTTATGGTTAAACTCTTAAATTTTGATTATATTTTTTAAATTAATTATTTTTCTAATAATATTATCAACTTTTCAATTTTTTAGAAACTCTTTAAATAAAAGTTAAATTCATAACTATTATTTGTCCCACATTGGAAAATAATGTAGATGTGCTAAAAATATTACATATAAATAATAGAATTTTCCCACATTGGAAAAATAATAAAGTGGGTAATCCTATGATTATAAATAGGAGTCATCCTTAAACCTTATGTATCAACCCAAAAATTTTGAATCTCTTAAATATTGTCTTAGAAATCTCTTAAAAGTTTGTAGATGTGATGAATATACTATGTATAAATAGTAAAATTGTCCCACATCATAAAATTAACATAAGGCGAGTGATCTATGATTAAATATATGAATCATTCTTGGACCTTATATAACAAACTAAAATCTTTTAAATCTCTAAAGTATTGTCTTAGAGATCTCTTAAAATTTTGTCTATTATTATCTTCACAATTGTTAAATTTACATCATCAAAAATTAATTTTAAGAGGTATTATTAAAAAAATTGAAGTATTGTAAAAAACAATTATGAAGATAATATAATTAGATTCGTGGTGAAAAAAAACTCTGAAAAGTATAGAAACTCATATTATTTGAACATATTTGGGTGTAATTTTTAGTATATTATTTGTCATACATTGAAAAATAATGTAGTTGTGGTGAATATATTACCTATACATAGTAGAATTGTCTCACATCAGAAAATCATCATAAGGTGAGTGATCTTATGATTACAAATAAGAATCATATTTGGAACTAAAATTTCAACCCAAAATTTTTTGAGCCTCTTACATATTGTCTTACAAAACTCTTAAAATTTGTATTATAATTTTCACTATAGTGAAATTTACATCATTAAAAATTAATTTAGAAAATTATCATAAATAATAATTTTGATGGTAAACTATTTAATGTGTTATTTGTTCCACATTGAAAAAAACAATGTAGGTATCGTGACTTGTGAATTTATACTACGTATAAATATCAAAATTTGTACCACATTAAAAAATTATCATAAAGTGGAGTGATCATAAATATGATCATCGCACGAGCTTTTAAACTATTTTTTTATATTGTTATGTTAATAAATGACTTTAAAAATTTAATAAATGACATTTAAAATATTTTTTTTATTATTCTAATATTAATATAACAGTTTAGTAACAGTTAAGAAATAAATATTATATGAAAAAAGATGGTGTAATACTTAGTTTGTTATTAGTCCCACATTGAAGAATAATGTATGTGTGGTGAATATATTACTTATAAATTGGAAATTGTCCCACATTGAAAAATTATTATAACATAGGGTGATCCTATGATTATAAATATGAGTCATCCTTGAACTTAGGTATAAACCTACAATTTTTTAAGTCTCTTAATTATTGTTTTGGAGAGCTCTTAACAAAATGGAATTATAATAGTCACAATAGTTAAATTTACATTATTAAAAATTAATTTAGAAAATTATCATAAATAATAATTTTGATGATAAACTACTTAATGTGTTATTAGTCTCACATTGAAAAATAATGTATTTGTAGAAAATATATATACTAATCATGATTATAAATAGGAGTCATTTAGTCTCTTAAGTATTGGTTTAATGAACCTTTAAAATTTTGTATTATTAATTCCACAATAGTAAAATTTACATAATCAAACTTAATTTAGAAAATTTAGGAAAATATCCTATATAAGTAATAATTTTGATGGTGTACTACTTAATAAGTTATTTCTCCCACATTGAAATATAATATAAGTGTGGTAAATATATTACGTATAAATAGTATATTGTCCCATATCAAAAAAATATTATAAGCTAGGGTGATCCTATAATTATAAATAAGATTCATCCTTGGAACTTAGATATCAACCCATAATCTTTTGAGTCTCTTAAATACTATCTTAGAGAGCTCTTAAAAATTTGTATCCACATTAGTGAAACTTACATCATCAAAAATTAATTTAGTAAAATATCATTAAAATATAAAGTGAAAAATATTTTATTTATCTCAATATACATTTCCTTTATTATATTCAAGTGGTGTTTATAATTTGTATATAAAACTTTTTACATTCAATTCACAAAAACTATAGTGAAAATGAGTCATCTTTCAACTTAGATATTCACCCAAAATCTTTTGAATTTTTCAAGTATTATCTTTCAGAGACTTTAAAAGTTTGTATTATTATTTCTACCTTAATGAAATTTACATCATCAAAATTAATTCAGGAAAGTATCATATATAATAATTTTAATGGTAACTACCAAATTTGTTATTTGTCTCACATTGAAAAGTAATGTAAGTGTGGTGAATATAATATGTATAAATTAGAAGAATTGTCCCACATCAGAAAATTATCATAAGCTGGGATGATCACACGATTATAAATAACAATCGTCCTTGAAACTTAGAGATGAATCCAAAGTCATTTAAGTCTCTCAAATACTCCATTCGTCCCGGTCATTTATTTGTTTGCCTTTTTTTTAGGAGTATTTTAATCAAAGGCAAACAAATGATTAAGACGGAGAGAGTATTGTTTTAGAGAGCTCTTAAAATTTTGTATTAGTTATGAAAATAATATAATTAGATTCGTGGTAAAAAAAATGCTATCATTACAGTATAAAATTTCATATTATTTGCATATACTTTGTGTAGTTCTTAGTAGGCTATATATCTCACATTGAAAAACAATATATGTGTGGCGAATATACTAATAACTATAAATAGTATAATTGCTCCCTATCGAACAATTAGCATAAGGTGAGGTGATCAACCCAAAATCTTTTGAGTTTCTTAAACATTGTCTTAAAGAGCTTAATTTTTAGGTACTTTGAATCATTTTTCGAGTCATAATATAGATCAAATATAACTTGCGTTCCGATAAGGTTAGTAACATATGTTTAAAATAGAATAAGTTGAATCAATATATTAATATTTTTTAAAAAATTACGGAGTATATTTTATTATAATCTTAAAACTTCAAAAGTTTATTTTTATAAGTTAACTGTTATAGGAACATTATGAAAATGACATTAACGTAAACCCGTGCATCGCACGGGCATGAAATCTAGTTAGCACGTAAAATAAGGTTTCTTTTGGTGAAACTGCTAGTATAATATTGTGGAAAACCTCAAATTATTGGGCTTTCGTAGCAACGCAATTTTTTTTAGTAAGTGTCATGGAAGTATATTATTTGGCTAGGTTTTTTTATTGAGTACTAAATTTGTGATCTTTACTTAGTTTGTAGGATGGAGAATTTGCAACTCTAGAAATGTCATTCAGGGTTGTCTTTTATCTATGATGACATTAAAGCCAAAGGAACGCCACATCCTCAATTTCCTTGACTTTGAAAGGACGCTAAATAGCTATGGATAGACATTTCAACAAAGTAATAAATTGGATGAAAACTTAATTCCTTGTTTGGCTTTCGAACTACCTTAAATCTCAAATTCTAAAATCATGAAATTAGTGAAAAATGAGAGAATTGAAGAAGAGATGAAAATAATTAAAAGAGGGACAATGTAAGAAAGTTAACTCAATCAGTGGAAGTATTAATGACAGATCGAAGACCAAATAGCTTCAACCTTAGAAGAATAAGATTAAAGATAAACTGTAACATCCTCGTTTATCCATGAGCCTTAACTAGGCCTTTCATGACAAATAAGGGAGTTACCAACTTGGTTTCCCGAAGTAATATCTCGAGACCAACAATAGAAGAACAACTTAAATCTTTATTGCATAATAAGACTGTATTACAATTCCTTATGATTAATAAATCCAATAAGTAAACATTACAGCGGAAGACTGTATTTAAAATAAATGTAACATCTAAACTACTAGGTGAATGACATCTACTGGCTGAGTCTCGTCACGCCCATCTCTCAAAGCATGTCCAAATCAATATTCATTCATTTACTAGACCACAAGAATCATTGCTCCTCATTTGAGCGGAAATAACAAATGGATCATAACAGGCCACCAAGCTTAAAAAATTTGGATAGACGACATACACACACACAAACACAAACAAGTCAACCGAAGGTTGAGTAGGAATAACTAGTACATCATTGCAAACCTCAAAGGTGACAACAATGTAAATGAATAAGCAATCAATCACAACTTACAAACAACAATGGAGTACAACATATTCTGTTCACACGCCACATACAAACTCGGATAATCCATCATTCACAATCACGGACTTGATATTGCACCATCGGTAAAAGATCTTCCCACATATCATTAATGTGCACTTCCCTCCAGTGGCGGGCCCAAAAAAGGAGACTCTGGGGCGAAATCCACGATCAACTGGCGCCAGAATCAATTACATGTATTAGTTCCCACAATACAATATTCTGGAGCACCGCAGAGCTTCCCGCATAAGAATCAACGAAAGCATCGCAACTCTTTCGACGCAATGGTACTCAACAGTATAATAATCTCAATATCAATAGCCTCAGTTCACATCTTAATATTCACAATAACTCATAACATAAATAATTCACTAACAACCATTTCACATGCATTTCACACGATTCAATTCAATCATTCAAACAATTAACATAGATCCTAAAAGAGGAGTAAAGATCATCTATACCGGTTAGAAATTCCAAGCGCAACAATAGCAATCAAAAGCGTTCTTCTAAAAATCCAGTGTCTATATTCATCAATTACATATAATTACTACTTATTTTAATCAATTACCCAAAATATCAATGAATTCCTCTAAATCCCATTGGATTAGGTTTCATAATTGAATAAGATGACTAATATAGACTTAAAAATATTAAAGATAACTTACAAGGTATAAGATAGAACTAGATAACCATAGAAGTCAATATCTCCAAATAGCTTGATGAACAAGATAGTCTCTCTCTCTTTCCTCTCTCTAGGTTTTAACGCGTGATTTAAAAATATGCAAAAGTGTTGTTAAGATGGGTTGTCTCAAATTTATATAGGGATTCGAGATAGATTAGGAAAGTTAGAATAAAAAGCAACAAAAACAAAAAAACAAAAGCCAACGCTGGAATAATCAAAGCTGAGCGCACGCACACAACAAAAGCCTCTGTCACGCGCGACTAGGGATGGCAACGGAGCGGATCTGGACTGGGTCCTTAACGAGTCAAACCCACACACATATATAAAAAATGATGAATGACGGATAAATTAGATTCTAAAATAACTATTAAAAGGAATGGACAAGAAAGATTAATATACACCTGATATTAACAATCAAGAAAGAATAGTATACACCACTAAGGCAATGACTTTGTTAGTGCTTCATAAGAAGTGTGATAAATTTATTTTACGTAAAATATGATACTTTATATTTACTAGTACGTGCATACGCTTGAGTTGGCCGAACTTATAGCGTTGCCATTCGGTATAACATTCTACTGTGTACCCCCGAGTTTTTTTGTTTTCTATGATGTACCCTTACATTTTAAAAATTATATGATGTACCCCTGAACTTTATACATTAATCTATACAACGACCGTATTGATCGTCTTTGCTAAGTTATTTTCTTAATTAAGCTATTAAACCGTCTCTTTAGCGTCCCAATTACTCGACAACCTACTCAATTACTTATTAGTTCGTCGACTAACCCATTAACTCACAACATAGTATACGAATCTATCAAACAATTCACGAAATCTTCATTATCATATCATTATTCATAACGAAGGTTTTTAATAGTAGTTTTTATTTATTGATATAAGATATGTAAAGATGTATTGTTATTGACTTACTTAATTATGATACAAAGCTAGGTTATATAATACAATTAGGAAGCTACTAGAATTACATGAGAATAGAAACACAATAATATGATCCTATAATTTAGGTAACTACTAACAATAAAGATACAAGATATACAATATAAACTAGGATATAATATGAGGATATTATGTATCCTTAATACGCCCCCGCAAGTTGGACAAGCCGGAGGATAGACCAATCTTGGATAGAAGCGATACAAAACGAGGCCGGGCTAGGGGTTTAGTGAGCGCATCAACTAATTGATCATTAGTATGAATGTGTTGAACTCGGATGTCATTATTGCGAACATGTTCACGAACAAAATGGAATGAAATAGCCACATGTTTCATACGAGAGTGGAACACAGGATTTTCCGAGTAGTGAGTAGCACCCAACTTGTCGCAATAAACCACGGGAACAGTAGTGCTAACGAGTCAAAGTTCAGATAGAAGAGAGCGTAGCCAAATGAGTTCGGAAGTGACATCGGCAATGGCTCGAAACTCCGCTTCAGTAGAAGAGCGAGCAATAGTCTTTTGCTTACGAGAGACCCAAGAAATAGGATTTCGACCAAGGTAGACAAGAAACCCAGTTGTTGACACATAATTATCTTTGTCACCCGCCCAGTCGGCATCACAAAAGGCATGTAAAGACATAGGAGAATGAGAGTGCAACTGAAGGCCAAGATCACAAGTACCTTTTAGATACCGTAATAAACGTTTAAGTGCGGACCAATGACATTCTTTAAGTTCATGAAGAAACTGAGCTAACTTGTTGACGGGGAAGGCAATGTCGGGTCAAGTTAAGGCAAGATATTGAAGGGAGCCAAGGATAGCACGGTATTCGGAGTGATTGGAGATGGTAGGGCCATCGGATTGTGTGAGGTAGGGGTACGGGTTTAGAGGAGTAGGTGTAGGTTTGCAGTCCGCGAGGTTGTAGCGGGTAAGTAGGTCGTTGACATATTTAGTTTGGGTGAGGAGAAAGCCGGAGAGATTAGGGGTAACTTCAATGCCAAGAAAGTACGATGGTGGTCCAAGATCTTTCAAGGAGAATCGGTTGTTGATGTGGTGGAGGAAAGCCGAGAGGTGAGAGGAGGAGGATCCCGTGACGATAATGTCGTCAACATAAACTAGGAGATATAGTGAGTGAGAGGAGCAAGTGAGATAGAATAAGGAAGGATCGGATATGGAGTTGATGAAGCCATAGGAGAGTAGATAGGTACGTAGTTCATTGAACCACGCACGGGGAGCTTGTTTTAAGCCATAGATGGCTTTGCGGAGATGACATACATGAGATGGAGAAGAAGTGTTTGCAAAACCGGGAGGTTGGGACATGTAGACAGTATCGGTGAGGGAGCCTTGGAGGAAGGCATTGTTGACATCAAGATGCCGGAGAGGCCAAGAGTTGCCAAGAGCAAGAGATAGAATAAGTCTAATGGTGGCGGGTTTGACTACGGGGCTATAAGTGGCGGTGTAATCAAGACCCGGTCTTTGGTGAAAACCTTTAGCAACGAGACGGGCTTTATACTTATCAATGGTATTATCAGGGTTATATTTGATTCGAAAAACCCACTTGCAACCAACGGTGTTGAAGTGAGGTTGAGGAGGGACAAGAGACCATGTTTGATTTTGTGTGAGGGCTGTGAATTCGGCTTCCATAGCAGCACGCCATCGTGGGTCAAGGAGGGCTTGTTTGACAGTAGAGGGAAGTGTGGAAGTAGCAGTGGTAAGGGCAGCAACTTTGGCATATTTCGGGTTGGGTACGACAATGTTGTTGGATAGTCTAGTAATGACAGTTCGGGGAGGGGGATGAGCTTGAATAGAAAGAAGAGTAATGGTGGGCACGGGGGGGCTGGAAAAAGGGGAGGGGGAGCTGCTGGAGGCAGGAGACTCACGGGATGCAGGGGAGGGACCAGGGACAGGGGAGCGAGGAGAAAGAGGGGAGGGAGGTGAGGCAGGTGGTGAGGGAGCTGCCACGACGGGGGCAGCATGAACAGGGGCAGGGGCAGTGAGGAGGGGAACCGAGAAGTCACACCAATGAGTCGGGGAAGGTAAATTAGTGGGAGACATGGAGAGGAGAGTATGATAGGGGAATTGATTCTCAACAAAGTGAACATGTCGGGATGTGTAGATGCGATTAGTAGTAGGGTCGAGGCAATGGTAGGCACTTTGAGACGAGGAGTAACCTACGAATACACACTGGATAAATCAAGGGTCAAGTTTATGTGAGGTGTAGGGACGGAGCCAAGGATAGCATATGCACCCGAAACTCCGTAATTTCGTGTAATTGGGAAGAGTGGAGAAGAGTTTGAAGTATGGGGAGACATTGTTGAGAGTGGGTGTTGGCATACGATTGATAAGATAGGTGGCGGTGGCGAAGGCATGAGGCCAATGGGAGGTGGGTAGATGACCGTGAGATAAGAGGGCAAGGCCGGTTTCAACGATATGCCTATGACGACGTTCGGCATAACCGTTGTGTTCGGGAGTATGTGGCGGGGATGTAAGGTGACTAATTCCATGTGTGCCGAGGGTGGGGGTGAGCTTAATGTATTCACCTCCATTGTCGGAATAGAGTTGAAGTATGGGTCGGTTAAAATATTTCTCAACTAAGCACTTGAAGCGAAGAAAAATGTCATATGTATCGGATTTGCGTTTTAGAGGGTATAACCACGTGTATTTGGTGAAATGATCCACAAAAATAACGTAATATTTAAAGCAATCATAAGATAAAACCGGGGATGTCCATACATCGGAAAAAATAAGTTGTAAAGGAGCGGAAGACGATAAAGTAGATGTAGCAAATGGGAGCTTATGGCTCTTATTGACGGCACACGCATCACAAGATGCAACAAGAGAGTCTTTAAAAGTAAATTTTGCTAAATGACTAAGAGTGTTGAGAACTTTGGAGGATGGATGGCCAAGTCGATGGTGCCAAAGCGCCAAGGAGATGGTGGAGCTGGAGTGAGCTTGCGGTGGGCAGGAGGACCATTCAAAGAGGCCGTTCCGTTTGACGGCTTGAAGAAGGAGTGTCCCGGTCTTGATATCCTTAATAAGACAAGAGGAAGGTGAAAAAATAGCAAGAGCGTTATTATCGACACAAAGTTTAGGGATCGATATAATATTACGAGATATTGTTGGAACATAAAGCACATCATGGAAAGCTAGAGGAAGAGTAGAAAAGGAGTAAGAGAAAGAACCTATATTGGCAATGGGCAAGGAGGAACCGTCTCCAATGATAAGATCATCGACACCATCGTACGGGTTATGGAGTGCAAGGTTGTTGAGGTCATTGGTAATGTGGTGGGTCGCACCACTATCAAGTAGGTAGGTGTGGTTGTCGGATGGAACGGCAGCAGTAGCGGTGTGGGCTTGGGGTTGGTGATTATGTCGGGGCATGGGAGGGAATTGGATGTTGGGAAAACGACGTTTGAAGTCACGACAAACCTCAACAAAGTGACCGGGTTTATGGCACCATTGGCATCGACCGCGAAAGTTGGTAGTAGGTGCAGGGGCCGGGTTGTAGGCAGTAGAGGCAGGGGATTTGTGAAGTATTCCAGGGGAGTGATTGGGTGGTGGAGGGCGTCGGGTCTGGGCCGCATAGTGGACCGAGGCAGGGAGGGTAGGGGATGGGATGTCGGGTTTGTAGGTAAGGTCATGGTGTAACAATTTTTCATGAAAAGCATCAAAAGAGATAAGAGTGTCACGAGCACGTACCGCGTCGATTACGGGTTTATACTTGGCATAATCGAGGCCTTCAATTACCTGACCAATGATGTCTTCGGCATCCATGGGCTTTCCGAGATGAGCAAGTTCATTCGTACACGTGCGTATGGCTTGCATAAACTCGGTTGCAGATTTATCACCTTTGGTAATAGACTTGAGACGGTCTTTGACTTGTAGAATATGGCTTCGCGATGGGTTGTCGTAGGTAGAACAAAGAGTGGTCCAGACGGAGTGGGAAGTTTTGTCATTGAGAAGAAGGGGAGTAATGGCGGTATCGATGGTACCAAGAAGAGCACCTTTGATAAGTCGATCTTGACGAACCCATGTGTGATAAGCAGGATTCGTGACTTCCTTTTTGTCGGCATCAAGTTTGGTGGGTGATGGACAAGGATGAGAGCCATCAACGAATTTGAACAAATCGAAACCGAAGAGAATGTCTTCAATTTGGGTTGTCCAAGAGCGATATGTGAGAGGGGTTAATTTGAGGCATTGATTGAGATTGAGAAAGAGGAAGGGAGTTAGAGGTTCAAAGGAGTTGGGAATGGAAGAGCTGGCAGCTGCCATGGAGGAGACGAGTTGATTAGCTAGGGTAGTGATCGGGGCTCGATACCATATAAGATACGTAAAGATGTATTATTATTGACTTACTTAATTATGATACAATGCTAGGTTATATAGTACAATTAGGAAGCTACTAGAATTACATGAGAATAGAAACACAATAAGATGATCCTATAATTTAGGTAACTACTAACAATAAAGATACAAGATATACAATATAAACTAGGATATAATATGAGGATATTATGTATCCTTAATAACTAGTACTGTAAATCTACAATGGTCACAGGCTCACTGTGTTATGAATCACCACCTCAAAAAAATTTCCAATCAACTTGTCTCACTTAAGACGGATACTATCCGTCACAAGCCGTCTTCAACTTGTGACGGATGCCTGTCTTCAATGAGAATTTGTCTTTTTCAATAATTTGTGTTTAAAACAATAATTGGTATAACTAAAAGAATTAGTCAAGTTTAAAAATTTTCCGCTCAATTTTCACAAGTTAGAATTGGGTCTCCAATAATTAACCATTCTAAATAATGCAATATATACAAATTGAGCCTACCATATACCATATACTATATCTATACTATACTATACTATATATTAATAAATCCTGAAACCAAGGGACTTCCATGTAATTAAATAAAGTTATACAAATTAATTATACTATATAGTTTTTAATCGATAGCGTTGTGTGATAGACCTAATCATGGGATTTCAATGTAAATATTACTCCCTCCAATTTTTCATCTTCATCCCTCTTTCCATTTTGAGCTAAGTGTGGTGATGTTCCCTCTTTCATTATTTGTGAGTAGTTGTGTGGTCCAAATTTAATTGAATGTGGGGTAGTGTGTTTTGTGTGGTCCAAAATGATTTCCTTAATCCTTGTGTCCAAAAGAAAAGGGAAGAACATGTAAAATTGGATGGAGTATATAATTTTGGTTGAAGTATAAATTTAGAAAATACCAAAATAAGGTGATTTTCCTTAAAATAAACATGCCCCACTTATGGTATTAATTATTAGCATAGAATATACATTAAATTAAAGATTTCTATGTAAATATTATATAATTTTGGTGCAAGTATAAATTTAGAAAATAACAAAATATGGTGATTTTCCTTAAAATAAACATGCCCCACTTATGGTATTAATTAGTAGCATTGAATCCATTGATTATACATTAAACTAAAGTAATTTCTATATTATATAGTTCTTTAACCTACACAAAATATTTTGGAAATTATTAAAAGGAAAATAAATCAAGCTAGGTTTCCAAAAGATATAATATTGCATAATTCTTTTAAATTGATTTAATGCATATATGTAATATATTTATATAAATATATGAGCCTATTAAAATTACATATTTACTCATCAGCTAATCAAATTATAGTAATCACTCATTTTAATGGTGAAAGTAACAATATTAGAATCGAGAGTAGTGAAAGTAATCACTCATTTTAATGGTGAAAGTAAAAATATTATAATTGGGAGTAGTGAAAGTAATAGAACAATAAAAGGAGTAGTGAAATTAATAATATTAATGTGACATTAGTGAAAGTATCAATAATTACGGTGGGAGTAGTGAAAGAAACAATAATTACGACGGGAGTAGTGAAAGTAACAATAACTACGACGAGAGTAGTGAAAGTCACAGTAGTAATAACGAATGTAATAAAAGAAACAATACTAACAATAAAAAAATGTATTATATGAACAGTTAGCCGACCAATTGATTAGAGTAAAATATTAATGGTGGGAGTAATGAATTGTCTCATACTTTCTTTTATCGTAATTTTAAGATATATGAGAAGAAAATATATTAGAGTAAATTAATAATTACTCCCTTATAAGATTCACTTTTCTAAATTTACTCCCTTATAAAATGTTTTGCTAAAATTACTCATGTGAAAATGCACTTTTATCAAAAATTGCTTCAAATTTCAATTTAAATCACTTATTTCGTCTGTTTTTGAACTCTCACTCCATTGGTCTACATAGTTTTACCTGTCAAATTATAGATTGACTAATGCATAAACAAAATAAGTTCAAAAATAGATAAAATAATTGACTTAAATTGGAATTTTGAAGTAATTTTTCTATAAAAGTGCATTTTTAGGGAGTAATTTTAGCAAAAGAACTTATAAGGGAGTAAATCTAAAAAAGTGAAACTTATAAGGGAGTAATTATTAATTTACTCAATATATTAATGATAAATTTATGAGTTATGCAATTTTAAAGTATATTTGATTAAAATAATTTTTAATGATAAATAGAGTTATCCCGGGCGGGGCCGGGCACCAATACTAGTAGGGAGTATAATATTTAGTACCAATATTGGTTTGTATTATTTATTGATTTTTATTATTATATATGATCTTGCCACACAAATCTAATTTTCAAAAAATAGCCAAATTATATTCTTATACGGAGTATAAGATTTAGTTGGTTGTCATCCTCTATTATTTACTACAAAAATAAGTGAAACTAGAACTTTTTCAGCTCAAATCACTCTAACCTACGGACCGAGTTTTAACATGTTTAGTTATTCTCAAATATTTGGCTTAAAACTTGTGGTTATTTTATAAAAATATTGGTCTAATTATAATTCATATTTGGAATATTTGAAGAAAAATATATTCTACCCAAAAAATGTTAAATTTACACTTTTCTATCTCTTAACTAGTTTTGTTATTCGTGCAATGCACTGTCTTGTTCTAATTTTGTATTTTTAATTATGTGAAAACCGTAAAAAAATTTAGTAACTCATGATGTTAAGCATCTTTTTAGTTTACATATATGTTATGTCAATATAATGTTCGAAAATAGTCTTAAGCGTACAAATTTGAATGCTACGGAGTACATCTCTTCTAATGAATATATAAAAAATCAAATCACATACTCCGTATTAGATAACATATAATGCCATGATTTAAAGTTTGTCACACTTAGACCATAAAATTAAACTATGCATTAGATAATATACCGTGTCATAAACCACGCATCACATTATATAAAATCAAACCATGCATTAGATTATATATACTTCCCACATTCCAATCCCTACTCTATGAATTCGTAAAAGGAAAAAATAAATTATTTGCAACATCAAAGCTAATCATCTTGGTGTAAGAACTTTACTCAATCGATAACGCAATGTCCTAATTAGGAGAACATGATGATTACGGTTTAACTACTACTATACAAACTATATTAGATATGCATGTTGTATGCACGTACTCTAGCCATCACCCGTCTCTATTTGAGCTTCCATTCCTCTAATCTTTTTTTAGTACATTTTGTGTGTCATGGTAAGGTAATTATACCTGTACTTTTAATCCCTGCATAAATGTTAGTTAAAATAAAGGTTAGTCATAGAGAAAAGTTTATTAGTTGACCACAAAACGAAAGCATAGAACATAATCTATCTCGCTCATGACTCATGAGTACGATCGCTCATTGGCACACATCGCTTATAAACACCCATTTAGAAATTAATACTCTGTATCATTTAACAAACTAAATGTGTATTAAGCAATATAGTTAATTACCTGATAACCCGTGTCTAAAATTGCATTCATGTGTCCCAAACTGCAATTGAGTGTTTGAATAAGATTTTTTCGTGCGTCGAAAACTACAATCCAACAAAAAACTACCATTAGAAATCATCAAATATGAGAGTTTAGCTTTCAATTTTGAGTAATGTATAATATTGAGTTCAAACATTAAAAACCAAAATAAGTAAATAAGATGTACCAATCACAATAAGAAAGGAAGTACCTGAGTTGTAACCTGTAATGATAAATCTTATGGTAAAACAATTGAGTTGAAGCCATTTATAGAGATAGAAGATTAAGCAAGGAAGCAAATGGACCGTCTAAATCTAATGCATGTATATTAATATAGCATTGAAAATGAATGGGAACAATTAAAACACCTGATTGAGTGCATTTCATATGGTAACTCTTCATCTCCTTTAATTATAACTCTCATGTAACATTTATTTGAAATAAACTTTGAAGCATTAAAATAAATAAATAAAAGTCATTAAGAGAGAGTCAAGTCAATATACTCACACAAGTGTTAGATAATTAAATATAGAGAGTGTATAGTGATGCCACGTGTCTTCAAATGGATACTCAAGCTAGCCTTTTTATATTATTTATAGATAATTAATAGTATACGTTAATAATTATACACTCTAACATTAAACTAGTTTTAATCCGTGCAACTCAGTTTTTCTTAAAATTTTGATATTGCAAGCATGTTCATTAATATGTAAATGATATGACATGATATACTTTAAGGTGGTTGATTAAATAAATTATTTTAAAAAGTAAATTTACATAAATATAATTTAAGGTACTTATCAATGCCATCCAATGAAATTTACGCTACAAAGCTATATGAATAATCTAAATATTTTAAAATATTGGAATTTACAAAGTAAATAAATTATATCATTGTTGCAATGGCACATATATAATTGCTTAGACGTTAAAATGAGAGCAATATGAACATTAACAGGTAATAACACTCTTCTTATTTGTCGTCTCATTTCAACTATGTATAAAATAGGAATATTTGATTATATGTCACGAAATTTAATATGACAAAATTAACGATAAAACTGATACAAAGACGAAAATACTGAAAATATATATCATAATTTAATAACTAATGAATTTAACTAATTTGAAAATAACACGATATTCTCAATCATATCAATACAAACCCAATTCCAAAGAAAAAAAAAGATATTGGGCCCTAAACTACCCTTATAGACCTATATTACCATGATCTATCAGTCTACCACTATTTCTCCCTTAATAAACCTAATTATATATATTATGATGTTTATTTTGTCTTTCTTATCTCACTGCTTAGTGCTTACTTCCGCCGCTCCCTATCTTACTTTTTCGTCACATTATCATTCCCAATAATTATGCATCTCCATCTCCATCATTGTAGCATTTACCCTAAGCTTTCCTCTTACTTCATTATTGGCTACAAAAATACATAAATCACTGCCTCATCTACGTTTTGTATCAAAATTTGACGGCTATTAGATGCATATATGATTGATGCACTTCAAGCTATATAGGAGTTAATTAAACCAAGTAATCATAGAAATATTATGGTTTTACCCAATTTTATTTTATTTTATTTGTTTTATTTATTTATTTGTTTCCATTTATTTTTATGTTGATATTTCTTCGATATTATAAAGCTTTTAACTCAATTTTTTCCGTACGGATAATTCTCAGATCTATTATATTTAACTTTTATGGTTTATTGATATTTTTGTTTTTAACGGATCCATTTCATTTAATTTTATTTATGAAGACGTTTCGTTGCACAATTTTTGTTATACTTATTATAGACATATTTTGGGAATTGTAATCATTTGTATTTTATTTTTTGTATATTATTTTTGGAATGTAACCTTGTACTGAAAAACCTTGTAATTGATAGAATATTGTATTATAAAATCATAGATTATGTAAATAGTCTAAATAAGGGAAACAAAATTGTTAAGAGTGATGAGAGAGAGTAATTAATCTTTCTGCTGTTAACGTGGGGCCCGCTTAAACTATTTTTCCTGAAATCTAGCAGCCAATAGGATGGGTTTAAATGTTTCTGCTTTATAGACTAGTAGATTTAAAGTGTCCCATGATCTAACTTAACATTATATTCCACAAGTTGATTTATATACAAGATTTACCGGATCTCCCAACTTGTCCCCCACTTACTCTTTGTGAGTGGGGCTTGACCCGTCTTACGCTTAAGACGGGTCACCCCGTCTTAAATGAAAATTACTATTATAGTCAAAGTCAAATTTTACCTTCAATTATTTACATTCAATATTAAATAAAAATAAAATCATATGTACGTTATTTATAATTATAAAATATATATTTTATTAAATTTAAATAACGTGTCCCGTGACCTAAAATTCACGGGATGTCGTATCACGTGTCCGTGTCGTGTCCGTGTCCGCGTCCGTTTTTAGTGCTACCTAGTTGTACAATATCTTATAACTTATGTTCTACATCGATGGTATAAAGATGGAAGATTATTTGTATAGATGTCCATAAGATATAATAACATGCAGGCACACAACCTTTTAGGAAGGATTCTAAGGCTCTCTTTGGCAATAACTTTCAGATACCTGTTTTGACTGAAGTAGTTTTTTTATCAAAAAATTCAGCTAGTTTACTTGTTTACAAATGTTTGACAAGTAGCTTAAAACATGTTTGGCCTAACTTTAAATGGTCTGGAGTTGTAGATATAGAAATTCAAAATGGAGGTGATAGGTTGTCGTCTTATGGTTCCAACAGTAGGTCACACACCTAAAACAAGCAAGAAACAAAGGAGATATGACCATTTTACGAAAAAGGGTCGTCGGTGCAAGAAAACTTCGGGTAGTCTTGAGCGGGACATGGTCTTCCCGAGCGGGACACGTTTGTAACTAACGGGATGATGGTAGAAAAGGGATCTTTCGAGTTTCCCATGCGAGACGAAGGTGTTACGAGGTGATTTGTGATATGTCCTGAGCATGACGAGAATTTTCCGGTCGGGACAATGCTTGTCTCGAGCGAGACATTTCTAACTTAGCATTATCTTCCACAAGTTGATTTACACACAAGATTTACCATAACCACATCTAAAACTCATATGTATAATAACACATGCATATGATATACAACAAGGGAGATAATTCAACATGTCTTAATGATTTCAAACTTGTAATTTAACACAAAGATTGTCGATTAACAACGTAATACCAACATTCAAAAAACCACAGCCAATGAACCACAAATCAATGATTCAACATCCAAAAGTCATAATTTTAAGACAAGAACAAATAAATATCTTATCTTTAACATGTTAATCAACTCTAGAACGCATAAATGAACAAAAAAAGTGATGTCGAGTAACCCTTCTACATTACCTCGAAGCTTCTAAAACGATGCATGTAAGTTAAGGATCCGCCTCCAAATGGTTGCAAATAGAACAAGAATTAAACCAAAAAGGATAAGAAATTAAAGGTGTCATCTTTATAAGATGAGATGTTTCAAAAGTTAGCAAAGACGGAATTTTCTTACCTAGAAGGAAAGAGGCTGAGGATGGGAAGAGATAAGCATAAAAATTAAAAGATTTGGTGGAGAAATAAAGAAGATATAAGAGTTCTTCATAACAATGAGATTTTTAGAGAGAAGTTAGAGGTTGAAGATGATGAAGGGTTTTCAGAATTTTGAGGTAAGAAAGATGAGTGAGTTATGTTGTTTTTGGGGTTTAAACCTAATAGGTGTGAAAGCCCAAAAGACCCAACTTGGTCCAACAACATGTGGATCGATTTCCACTAGAACTTTGGGTAGAGTTGGAATCCAGACTCCAAACGAGCGAGAATGAAACGATTTCTACCCAGCTATACTAAAATACGATTTAACACTAATTTAAAACTAAATAATAATAAAATATAGCAATTTAAAAAAATTTAACCAATAAATGTAAAAGAGAAATTATAAAATCAACGACTTTAGTAAATTGCCCATTATGATAAAAATCCGGGTTTTACATTAAACATAGGCGGTTCTGATGGGGGGTACAGATGCATCCGCTGCATTTTAAGCTGACTAGTAATTGAGTACATTAATTATGTTGGTCTAGTGGTAGCGATTTCTTATCTTAAAAGGTCATGGGTTCAATCCTTCAATTGGGCAATTTCTTTTAATGTTCTTTCACCATTTATTTTGCCCAATTAAATAATAATTTTATTGTATAACTTGATTTATCGTTGTAAAAAATTATGCACCCCGGCCCATCTATCGAATCCTACAATCGAACCATGATATTAAATAAGTGTTGGTTTGTTTTACGTGGCCCATTTGTCCTAATCATTTGTTTACTTTTTTATTTTTTATTTGAGATTTTATAATGAAAGTAAAGAATGAATGGAACGGAGAGAATATTTTGTAACAATTGTTAATTGCTTATTTGAAGTCTTTTTTATGTAAAAGTTTGGAAAATATGATATAAAAAAAATTGTTCATTCATGATTAATTGTTAAATTCGACTTAATATTTGTCTGTATTAAGTCATAATATGAATAAGAAAGTTTATTACAAATACATATTTTATCTAATTTGATTCAAATATCACAAGACCATTAGTTAAAGTTTATGTCTTGTGAATATAATGATATAATAACTAACACTTACTATCTAAAATAAAGTTGACAAGGTAATGTGGGTAATATCTATTATTTTATTTTTAAAAGTGCTTAACTTTCTATTTTATTTCTCCTAACACAATATATTACGAATAGAAGATCTCCAATAATTTAAAACGAGTTGAAATTAATAATTTAAATGCACATATCTCTAACACATACATTTAAGAAAATCGTGCAGTAGCACGGGATCCATACTAGTATTAATAGGAGCTTGTACAACAATATTTCATGAAATATTTACAATAATTTTTCTCTAATTAGAAAAACCGATCATCTAATAACATTAGCTAAAGATAGTCAGTCATCTTTCCCTATCTTTGATCTCTGTATATAAAATTATATAAAATTATAGATGCACAAATTATCAACGGAGAGAAAATTATCTTTAGCCATGTATATACATCATGATAATGAAGATTTCCAAAATTTTCAATTCAATAAAGGGTATGTACACTTATTTTCTACGTGATACTTGGACCAAATCTAATTTGTATTGACATAAAATAAAAGTGAATTAAACACTCTGCATGTGCCTAAGACCTGATTGCATTGGGAAACAAGTAGAAAATCTAAGCCAAAGTGTTTGTCAAGCACAAATCTTAAGAGCTGGACGACACCTAACAACTTAGGATTTGAAGGAAATCTGTGAAAATACCAACGCAATAGTAGTTGCAATGCCATTGCATACGGTCTAGTTTATTTAATTTAGCCACCATCTTAAAATAGGTTGCATGATTGGAGTAGATCGACATTTTTTACCCTCTTCAATTATTGTAAGATTAGGTGATAAGTTATACTCTATATATTACTCCGTATCACATTGAAATAGATTTACCGTAAATATCTTAGTTTAGTGGTTAAAACGGAGGTATTGTGAATAATAAGTCTCAGATTTGACCCTCCTTTCCTCTATTGTAATGCGACAAAGTGCGCTTTTCGTGACACTATTTTTACTAGGTTAAAGTAAGTAGAGTGAGTTTTAAATTCGCGGCTTTTAGGAATACAGTAAATGGTATATTTACACTCTTATATTACTGGGGGTAGATCTCAAGCAAATGTACGAATTTTTTAAATTGATCGATATAGAAAACCTTACAACAAAGTTAATACTCCGTAATATTTAATGGCATTTGGAATTTAACTCTCGAATCTTTAATAATTAATGCGTAAATTAAAGAATAGAAAAGAGAAAACTTGACATTTTTTACTATACCCATATTAAGATTGATTGTTTAATTGAAACTATTTTGTAAAAAAAATTATTTATAATAAAATAGATTGTTAATTTATTTGAAGTAACTTATGCTTCTTTTTTTTATCAATATAAAGTCTTACAGTAAACTAGTTAGCTATTATTGCTATGTTTGATCCAATATACAGAGTAGAAAATATACACAAAAAAAGTGAAAAATACATACTAATCTAATAAAATGATAAAACTTAATTATGTAATATCTTAAATAAAATTATATTCAAAGTACATATATGTGAAAATGTGATACAAATATGAGTAAAGTTATTAGACCTAATTATGGAAGCGGTAATGTTTGAAAAGATATTGTGACACATCAGGATCATATAATAGGCCCAAAATACATCTAGAATTCTAGATTAATACCCACAACTTAGGGCCAACTCTAGCTTAGATTGTACTTCACTAGGAAGTTTTTAGTTTTTCCTATTCTCTTAGTATATATAAAAAGGATGATATACTGTGCTATTGATTGCAGGTCAATGGATTTGATTGAGTTTCTCATAAGAGATGACTCATTGATACATGCTAGTATACTCTATTTATATAATGGGTACGAAAATAACATAAAAGAACACGATAAAATGGTCTCTTAATAACCTAGTGAAAGACCGTCTTTCCAAAAATTTTGTACTTATGTATATTGCAATTCGTTGACTTTCAAAGTCTATCACTATTGACTTTGACCAATACTTTTTAATAATTTACATTTACATTTGTTATTATCTACAAATAAATAACCTATCTACTAAAGTGTTTTGACATGTTGAAGATGACCAATTTTTGCTTACATTTTACCAAAAGATAAGATGACAAATTAAGTATTGTAGTGGGCATAATAACACATAAGATACGTAAAGGAGTTGTCCAACAACGGCATAAATGGAAACACAAATTGGCCAATTAACCCTACGAGAAAATCTCTTTGTTTACATCATGTCTCTCTAAATAGAAACATGCCCAAATCTATAAAGTATGGTATGTAACTAATCACCTTTGATGATCTACTGATCTAACAAAGAAAAATGATTGACAAGCCAATGCAACCCTTTTGAGTTCGAGTCAAACAATATTATGTATACAAAGTCATTGGTCCAAAGTCCGGAGAGTCCACTATCCCTCAATTCTTTAGCTCATATTTTAGGAAAAATTATGAAATATATATTGTTAAACTTGTAATAAAACATACGACTCTTGTATACTCGGTCCACTTCTATATATTCTATACGTTTGATTTTTCACATTCTCGACTTAACCTTATTTTTCCGCATTGACTACATAATTTTAAAGCTCGCAAAAGTTGTCTGATCCGACTTATCTGAAAACCGACCCGAGAGAACCAAAAAATTTAGTGAACCTAAACCGATTTGAACCGCCGCGAAGGTTATCCGATAAACCGATAGAACCCAAAATATATGACTTGAACCGAGTTGTGTCTCAACCCGAAACCCGATTAACCACAAATCCGACATGACCTGTACCGAATTGAACTCGTTTTAACCCGACCAAAAGTTCACCCAACCCATATGCATGGGATGATTTTTTTAAAAATAACTAAGAGCTTCTTGTAATTGTTTTGTTAATAAATTTGAAAAAAATATAAGTCGTTGTCTTTTAGAAGACAAAATGTAATCTCAAAATAAAAACTTGAGTTATGTTAGTGGTAGTAAATTAAGTACACAATTCTTGGCGCGAAAACGAGTCGGTGGTACATATTTGATGATGTGTGCAGGGGCGAACCCACCTAGTGTCAGAATTAGTATCGAAAGTAACATTTTGTGGAGTATACGTGTCAGAATTAGTTATTTTAGAATGTAACATTTAGTATCGAAAGTTGCATGAACGTTGTAGTTAATAGATAGAGATTTTAAGGAGAGATTACGTATTTTTTGTAAATTGTTAATATGTGGCGAGGAACAAATACTTTATTTTGTCGACTATTTGTCTGTTTTGATAAGTAACCGTATTCCATAGACATTAAATGGTAGTCTAAAAATATACTCCGTAAAAATTAAACTTTCAGTTATAAAAAATAATGATTTCAGTTTTAGTTATCCAGATAAGATGTATTTTGAGTTTCAACGGACCAAATTTTAAATTTTTAAAGTTGGCGCTAAGGTAGAGAATTGAAATTTGAGCATTGACGCAAAATTTGCTTTGGCGCCAAGTCTAATTTTCAAATATTTGATTTTGTCACTAAATTAGAACTTCAAATTTATTGTTATAGCAGTTTTTATTTAATAATTTTTATTTTTGATTTCCAAGCACGATTTCTTTAAAAGAGTTTTATTTACTTAAAAACTAGATATTTTGGATTTTTGTATAAAAAATATCTCATAGTATTAAAAATATTTTTAAAGTTTATTACAAAAAAAAACGGAAAAAAAAGTATTAAAAATCGTTGAAATTGGTACAAAAAATGGAACAATAAGTAGAAAAAATGCCAGATTTTTTTAATGAAAATTTTAAATTTTTATTATCGACATTCGTGCACGACTTTATCAAAAACGATAAACTAGTTTAAAATTTAAGTAAGTTATTCTTTGTGATGATTTTATAATAAACTGAACCTATTGTAGATGAGTTTTTTTAATAAGGATTCTTACGCCCATTTTACGACGACATATCAAATGGAGAAGGGGGAAGGTTAACTGTTAGGCGCTCATTCTTTTTGGCACGTAGGTTCACAAAGAGCCTCCGACGGTGGTCACACATTTGAAAAGAAAGGATGAATGTTCTATCGAATTCGATCGATAACCTTTATCACCCCTTTATAATTTGAAATAATGTCGTATTTTGTGTCTAATTGAGTATGTTTGTAAGAGTACTTATATTACTTAGCTTTTTAGGTAGTGTGAGTAGAGCTCAATTAGTTTGATAACTAGTAATTTAGAGGTCGCATGTGCCCCTTGCTTGCATTTGTAACTATGTAGTCGTACGCTCAGTAACCTCATGTCATTTTATTTATGAAAATGTTCATCGTTGTCATAAAAAAAAATCAAAAGGTGATGAATATTGTGCTCCGATGTAGTGGTGGAGGTAGGGATGCTAGCAGCCCCACCCAACCCCGGATTAAAATTTCGAAGATTCTAGTTAAATTTTTCGAAATTTTTCGAGTACGCCTTATTTTGTTAGTCGCTCTCCCCTCCACCCACAAAAAGAAAAAAAATTCATCCCCTTAAATTTAAATCCTGACTCCACAACTGCTCCAATGCTCCCTTATCAACGTCCAGATTGTAAAACAAATGAATCACTCCAACAATAGATAGTTGGGAATTGGCATGTGATGAAAATCTACAATAGATATGATATTCTCTGACCATATATACCTTGGGAGAGACTTACGTTTAAAATTACCCTTGACTCCTTAAGTATATTTTATGTCACCATCGAAACAGTTATGGTGAAGAAAGATCGTCGTAAAATGATGACTTAATGCGTGTGTTTTATTCATCCAACTATAATTAACTTTGTGAAACTTCAATGATTTAGCTGCTCTAACATGGATTAGGTTAATTGCCAGCTGCAGTTCTTATTTAGCTCCACTAACACGGGTGTTAAACATTGAGAAGAATAGAATAAGGTAATAAAATCATTGTATTGTATTTTTGTCAGTTACAATTGTGTTGCATTACATTGACTATTACTAATATATATACAAGTGGATATTCCAAACTAGGAAAGAATAAGGGGAGCTAATTATGTGCATAATTACATTGATTGTGTTGGCTTAATTAGAGGAGAGCCAACAACTCTTTGTTTGTCTCCAACGGCTCTTTGGGAGCTGGTTAACATCCCCCCGCAAGTTGGCGTGTGGAGGTCCGAGACACCCAACTTGGAAAGAAGATCTTCAAATGAGGCGCGACCGAGAGCTTTGGTGAGATTATCGGCGAGTTGAGCCTTGGTGTTAACATACGTGGGTGCAATGACGCCATTTTGTATTTCATCCCGGATGAAATGACAATCAACCTCAATGTGTTTAGTTCTTTCGTGGAAGACCGGATTTCGAGCAATGTGTAGAGCAGATTTGTTGTCACATTGAAGCGTAATAGGAGTGGAATGAGAGATGCCGAGGGTATGGAGGAGGCCCTTGAGCCATTTTAGTTCACAAACTGTAAAGGCGATAGCTCGGTACTCGGCTTCAGCAGATGACCGTGAGACGGTAGCTTGTTTCTTTGTTTTCCAGGATATTGGAGAGGAACCTAGGAATACAATATAGGCGGAAAGGGACCGACGACTAGTGGGGCAGGTGGCATAGTCCGCATCGCAGTAAGCATTGAGTCGTAAGTCACAGTCAGATCGAAGGAGAATACCTTGACCCGAAGAGTTCTTGATATAGCGAACCACATTAAGTGCAGCGGCCCAATGTTCGATTGTGGGAGCGTGCATAAATTGAGCAAGGATGTGGACGGAGTATGTCAACTCGGGACGAGTGATGGTGAGATAAACAAGACGACCGACTAGACGACGATAAGGTTGAGGATCTTGCATAGGGTCGGATTTAGAGAGGGCTAGACGGTGGTTTTGTTCCATAGGGGTAGGGATAGGTTTAGTGCCTAGGAGACCCGTTTCAGTTAAAATGTCAAGGGCGTATTTTCGTTGAGACACAAATAAGCCAGATGGATTACGGGCGATTTCAAGACCAAGAAAGTATTTTAAAGTGCCGAGGTCTTTCATGTGAAAACATTGACTTAAGTAGGTTTTAAAATGAGAGATAAAATCAATATTGTTACCACAAATGACCAAGTCATCCACGTAAACCAAGACGTGTACCTCAGTGCCTGGCCGAGAAATAGAGAATAGGGAATGATCATAAGGACATTGTGAGAACCCATATTTAAGAAGTGCGGAAGCAAGTTTGGCATACCAACATCGAGGTGCCTGACGAAGACCATATAATGATTTACGGAGGCGACAAACCTTTCCTTTGGCTGAGGGAAGGAAGCCGGGAGGGGGTTTCATATAGACCTCTTCATTGAGATCCCCATGGAGAAAAGCGTTATGGACGTCCATTTGATGAAGAATCCATTGTTTGGCCGCAACAATGGCAAGAAGAGTGCGAACGGTGACGAGTTTGACGGTGGGAGCAAAAGTTTCATTATAATCGACCCCTTCTACTTGGCGATTGCCCATAACAACGAGTCTGGCCTTATAACGTTCTATTGATCCGTCCGCGTTATATTTTATTTTATAGACCCATTTGGATCCAATGGCCTTTTTGTTTGATGGTAAATCTTCAAGCGTCCATGTATGATTTTTTTCAAGTGCATCAAGTTCATGTTTCATGGCCGCACGCCATTCGGGTACCTGCACGGCATCATGAAAGAAGCTAGGCTCGTGATTTGTGGTCACGGCCGACAAAAAAACTTTATGATTAGTGGAAAACTTTGCATAATTAATGTAATGAGATAGCGGAAAAGCTGTACCAGGAGAGGATGGTGCGGTGGTGAGAGCATTGAGCGAGGGGCGGGTTGTGGAAACAACGAAGTCCTTAAGGTTGGAGTTGGGTATTGTAAGGCGATGGCCACGACCAAGATGGGAGGGTGCAACGGTGTCTAAGGCACTAGTACCATCCGTGGGCAGAGGAGAAGAGGATGGGTCTGATCTAGGGGTGTCAATAAGTGGCTGGGGAGGAGGCAAGGCAGTGGGAAGGTCTGCCGAGGGTGTTGGGGCTGCAGGAATGAGCGTGGTGATAGGCGTAGTTGTCGGGGAGGGCTGTAGGAGGAGGGTAGTGTCAATGTTGTGTTCAGGGAAAATAGGAAGAGACGAGTCAGGAGTATCATGAGAGCGAATGTGTTGAAAAGGAAACTCGGTTTCGACGAAGATGACATCCCTCGACTCAAAATATAACCCGGAGTCTAACTCATAAAGACGCCACCCTTTTTTATCGAAATGGTAGCCAATAAAAACACATTTGCGACTTTTTGAAGCAAATTTGTCATGGGACCGATTTAGAGATTTTGCGTATGCTAAGCAACCAAAAATACGTAGATTTTCAAAAGGAGTAGGTTTATGAAAAAGAACTTCATAGGGACTTTTACCATGTAGGAGACGAGTCGGAGTGCGGTTTATGAGGTAAACTGCACTCAAGACGCATTCTCCCCAAAAAGATACGGGTAGATGGCTTTGAAATAGGAGAGCACGAGCTACGTTCAAAATATGGCGGTGTTTACGTTCAACACGCCCATTTTGTTGAGGCGTGTCAACATTAGAATAATGAAAAAGAATACCGTGAGTTTTAAAAAACGGGATTAAGGGACGAAATTCTGTACCATTGTCAGTCCGTAAAATTTTTATTTTCTTTTCAAATTGACGTTCGATCATGGCAAAGAAATTTAATAAAGTTTGTTTCGTATCGCTTTTATTACGTAAAAGATAGACTCAAGTTGAGCGGGAAAAATCGTCGACGATAGTTAAAAAATTCCGTGAGCCACAAGAAGCGGTTTTAGAATACGGACCCCAAAGGTCGCAATGTATAATATCAAAAGAAGAAGTAGCATGACTATGACTTAAATGAAAATGTTCGCGAGTTTGTTTCGCGCGTAAACAAATGTCACAAGTTTTGCTATGAAAATTATAATTTTTAGAAACATTCAAAAAAGGTAGAAAACGTGAGATGTCGGAAGAGGGGTGTCCCAACCGTTGATGCCAAAGGTCCGTGAGGTTTCCCGTACCAACCGTGTATGCTTGGGCCGTATTAGTCCGGACTCCACTAAGGTAGTAGAGCCCCTCGTGTTGCTCACCCACACCAATCGCAATCCTCGAGGTACGGTCCTGAATAAGACACAAATTATGAGAGAATTGAATGGTGAGACTAGTGTCAAGTAATAAACAAGAAACAGAAAGCAGGTTACAATGAAGATTGTCAGCATATAACACGTTCCTTAAGACGAGACGAGGTGATAAACAAATGTCACCTTGTTGCGTGGCAATAGTAAGGTCTCCATTTGGGAGGCCAACAGATAAAGGTGAAATAAATTGGAGATTAGAAAAATGGGAGAGGCATCCCGACATGTGATGGGAGGCTCCCGTGTCAATAATCCAAGAAGAAGAAGAGAAATTACCATTGAGACGAGGTGTGTCCATTTCAGATTTACGTGCTTGTATCAACTTACCCAACTCGTCCAAGGCACTAGGGGTGAAAGAGTTCAGATCAAGGCTGTCAAATGGAGACAGGGATGGTCGAGCAGAGGGCCCTACTGGAGCAGCAGGGGCAGGGGGTGTCGGGGTCTGAACCATGTGAGCTTTTGGTGCAGTAGAAAATCCCTGGTTGTGTCGGGTATCACGACTGGTACTTTGAGGGTCGGGGACAAAGACAGCATTGGTCAGGTCAGAGGCATTGGGATCAAGGAAGATACGGGGACGAGGACGGTCACCCCATGTAGCGGGATATTTTCCCGTCACACGATAGCAAAATTTCAGACTATGACCAGATTTCTTACAAGCAATACAATAGTACTTAGAAGGTTCAGTACGATGTTCAGGCCCCCCTCCCCCGGACTGTCGAGATCTCTGGTGAGCACGAGCCGCATAGGCCATCACATCAGGCGTGATGTCAGTGCGATTAAGCGATAAATTACGGACTCCTTCATCTTGCAATAAACGATTGTAAATAAGATCTAAAGAGGGAAGATGATTGATACCGATGATTGTGATCGAGCATTAGAGAAGCGGTCATCAAGACCCATCAAAAAATCACGCACTCGTTTCTTGTCTCTACGAGTGTCAATAATAGTGAGCCAATTGCACTTACATGGATTGCAGGAACAAGACTCAAGAGTGTCGTGTCGTCAGCCGGCCATAGTAATTCATGAGAGATTCGTTTGCGCCTTGACGACATGCCAATAAGTCAGCCTCTAACTGGTACACGCGGGCTTCATTAGTATGACAAAACCGATTTTTGATATCGGTCCAGACCAAGCGAGCCTCGGGCCTCAAAGAAATTTGTTTTCGTAATTCTGGTACAAGAGTATTATAGATCCACATCGTTACGAGAGCGTTAGAGGAACACCAATTTTCGTAATTTTTGGATGTTTCAGAGGGTTTAGATATGGAACCGTCGATGTAGCCTAGTTTTCCTTTTGCCATGAGAGCAAGTTGGAAAGACCGAGACCATTCATCATAATTTTTGCCGGAGAAGGAAATCGGTGTAATACTGGCCCCTGTGTGTTCCACATGAACCATAGAGTAAGATTGAGTTTTTGAGGAATCAACGATTGGAGTCGAAGAAACGACTGTAGACGAATCAGTGTTCGTCATAGAGAAATTTTTTTTTTTTTTTTTTTTTTGAGAAGAGAATGACGAAGACGACACAAGATATGGAGAAAGATGAGAAAATAGGTTACACTGATACCATGTTAAACATTGAGAAGAATAGAATAAGGTAATAAAATCATTGTATTGTATTTTTGTCAGTTACAATTGTGTTGCATTACATTGACTATTACTAATATATATACAAGTGGATATTCCAAACTAGGAAAGAATAAGGGGAGCTAATTATGTGCATAATTACATTGATTGTGTTGGCTTAATTAGAGGAGAGCCAACAGCTCTTTGTTTGTCTCCAACGACTCTTTGGGAGCTGGTTAACAACGGGTTTTCTAACGGGTGACATACGGTGTACTAATTAGGGGAAAAATTGCAAGATTATTTCATTAATTATGGGCAATGAGTTTGTTAATCGCTTCATGATATAATCTTGCATATATTTCTCTAATTAGCTTCTTAACGTATGTTTATTCTTAGAGTACACATTAGAAAAATCGTTTTTAATATTACTATAGTAAAAGTGTAACCAAAACATGAATTTTGTTATAAATTTCGACTCTTTGTCAATATTTTTACTGTGGGTCACTTTACATTATACGAGTATTATTTAAGGTGTAGTCATTATTCTTGTTGTTTATGTGATCGAATTTTGTAAAGAATTAAATAGTTACTCCTACATAGTGAAAGTATAGTCATGAGGCATGCCCTTTCCTGACCATCGCCTAACAAATGCCATCTTTGTGTCTACTCCTATTTGTCTTGTACTTCATCCATGTAAGTTAATTGATAAAAGGAGTGAAAGTTCTTTTCTTTCTCATAATTTTTTTTTCCAATAATCATCATATTTGTAAGTTTTGATATTTTGATCCCATTTCCTATGTCATAAGTTGGTAAATATTGGTGTTTCTTTAATCCCTAACATGTTTCTAGCATGAATATGTGGAAGAAACATATTCCAAGAAACTACTATAACTATTAGACATTTATAACGATAAAACTCCGAGTCACTTATAAACCAAGCCAGATATACGTTGCCTATAATACTATAACTATCAAACTATTTTTTTATAAATTAAATACGAGTATTTATTAATCACCTGTCAGCCGTTCAGACGATCCTACGCAAATTGATGTATTGAAAAACCCTAGAACTTTGTCCAACCCAAAACTAAATTAGATTGGCCTAAGCTAATTACATTATTGAAAAATATATACTTAAATAATATGTATATACATATTTTTTTTAAAACCCTTGTTTGACTATAATACGTCATTCTACATGTTCAAATATCTCTTTCCTCTAAGCTAACCTAATCCTTAATTTAAAAAGAAAAAGTTACAAGTCCTGAAATAATGGGATCACAATAATAAATACAAACACCAAAAAAGATTGAGACAGACAGCAAATAATATTAAGAAAAAAGCAAGGAACACGAACAATCAACTTATACAGAATCTTACGTATATCATTCATGAAATTATTTAACATTATAATTTATACGTTAAGATCATCTAAATCAGATCCAGCAGTGCAACTACAGACAACCTTATATAAAGCCTAAACACACAATATAATAAAATGTAGTATTATTATCAACTTTCTTGAAACCCCATTTTTTGCTTAGTTTAAATTCACAAATATTACAAAGAAGATCAATAATTTGTAAGATCAAAGACATGGGTAGTAGTTATTTTGGGATACCAAGTATGAGAAGTGAGAAATCGTCGTCGTCGTCTTCGTCGAGGAAGAACAAGAAGAGTAGCTTAGATAAGCCTAAGCAGCCACAAAGAGGACTTGGAGTTGCTCAGTTGGAGCAAATTAGGTTGAGAACTCAAATGGCTTGTGGATTCAATCCTTCTTTGGTTAATAATCAGGTAGGATTTTATAATTTGTGTGTCATATAAATGATCCTATAATAGTTAATCTTATTATTGTATTTATTTTAATATATAGTTTTCATGAAATAATTGAATAATCATAACTCCTCTATTGTACAATCGAGATTTACGTTTGATCATATTTTTTCAATAAACATTTTTTTGAATGGTTTTTTAATAACTATTTCTATTTTAGTGTTATAATATGATATTTAATATCTTATGGTTTATATTTTATAGTCAAACTTTTGAAAGTTGAAAATTTTCAAATCATGGAAAGATATGACTTATGACTTATGAGTGGGATAGAGGGGAAACCATATGATATTATTATTATTATTATTATTATTATTATTATTATTATTATTATTTTTTTTTTTTAAAATTATAAACCGCAACTTTATTAGGATCAACAAGTTTACAAAAAATTAGTGGGCAGGCTGAGATACTATCGGAGCTCCCACTCCCTTAGCAATAGCAAAGTTAAGTCTAGTAAAAATATGAACAATTTCATATTGAGATACTATAATTACAGTTGGTCTTGCTTACCATTATTTTGATCTGAAGCAATAAGACGGGATTTTGTAACCACTTTACAGTTAGATGTAACCACTACTGAAAACAAGTTGATATAAGCTGTGGTTACATTTTATAAAAAAGTGGCAACATAATCCCGTCTTATTTTTCAGAAGGAATTAGTCAATCTGAAATAAGAATTTGTGCTATAATTATCATGTTAATAGTGCATTTTAGGCTTTAGATTTTTGATGCAATATTGTTAATTTGTTATGCATGCAGGAAGACATCATGAGAGTGCAAGGTGTTGGCCCATATGGAGCAATGCCACAATCATCCACATCTTATCCTAATCATTCACAATCTTCACCATCAACTTCATCTACTTATGGTCATCATCCTAATTATATGGTAAGTTACTTCAAAATTCTCAACAAATATGCTCCAATAACGGAATTACTCATACAAGATTATCGTTTTTGTGTGTATGCAATCCGTTTTAGTCCGGATTCAAGCAAGATAAAAATATTAGGAACGATCTACAAACATTTGTTTTTTAGTTCAAGCTACTCTCAATGATTAAAACCCTTTATGTAATTAGAAGTAGTTCGAACATTGATCTATCAAGTGGGCTTTATTTTTGCATGTATCTTACGCTTTTGTCAATTTTGCTAGAAACCTTATTGGTCTTCTAACTCTTAAATCATTATTTACAAAATTCAAAGCGTGGACAACCGGACAACTCAAAAACTTCACTTGCTCTCTAGTATTTAAACAATATAACCATAAAATATTGTTGCTATTAAAAAAACCTTGTTTTTGTATGTTAAATAAACGAGTCTTCTATAAGTCAGTTTCACATATTAGACCAACCACATAGTTACATATCCTCATTTAACAACTAGTTATTTGATTAACAAATTAGCTTCACATGTTAGATCGTCTCTCCTACGGTTTATCAGATGTTCTTATCGAAAAATGGTTTAATGCCTAGGTACCGGTATTATTATTGAATCTCTTGTATATTCTTGTGTTTTGCTAATAGATGACTTTTGGAGAAGAAAGCATGAGGTACCAAGATTCTCAGCCAGGTTCTACCCTTGGGTATGTTATCATGTACTCCATATATTAAAATGTTATCTAAATATGGTACATGTGACATGGGAGGTATATGTAACCCGTAATTCGTATAAAAATCGAACATTGTTATTCAGTTCAATAACAATCTCTTTGTATTGTTAGTTGTTAATTTTGTCAGATGTAAAGCAGTAAAGGCTCTTATATATAATGTTGGAACATATTTAATTTGAAGTCATGCTATGACTACCATGTTCTCGTAATTACGTTAGTCATTAGCAAAAGTGTAAAACAACATTGTCCATGAAGAAGAATATCATGTTGATGCTCATGTAAACCGCTATATATACTAAAGCGCAAAATGTCCTTTAAAGACATATTTGCTCGTATAATCGATATTAGTTAGTTTGTTTAAGTATATGTGTCCATAAACCTATAAAGCTATCACATAATCCGTATGATTTACATGTAAAGACACTATCACATATTGAGTCCATGCTTATATAGCACACAACATGATGCACAACACACAGAAATGTGATAGTGTGATCCCAATTACATAAACGTATTTTGTGTAAGATGGAACCCTAATTGTGCCGATGTATTTGACAGCTCACCATTCATACAATCAGGCATGCCTACTCAGCAGCTACCTTCCTATTTTGAGGTAAATCCATCTCTTTCTTCTCTTCAGTAAGACTCATTAAAGACGGACCAACTCCGTCTTCAGTTGAAAACGAGCCAAACGTGGACACTATAACGACAAATAATGTAATAACCAGCATAATTTCCTAAGGTTAGCTGGTTGTTTGTCACATGATCACATTTATCATTACGATGACCAAATATGGCCTGTCTTTAGCTGAAGACGAAATTGGTCTGTCCTCAATCAGAATTTGCACTCTTTCTTTCAGTTATATAAAGGACGAAGCCAATTAAATGGAACCTGGGGTTAATTAATAAGCAACCTTGATATCTCGTTTTATGTTTGGATTTCAGTCATTATTACAATAATTAGGCAACAATATGAAGCTTACCAATTAATCCGTAGTTTTCATAAATATGGATTCAATTTTCAGTACGTAATCGCTCCCGCAATAAATGAAAAATATAGAAGAAGGTCTAGTAAAACCGTGCTACATGGGATATTTGTTATTAGCTAAGAAGTTCGCTAACAACGTTAAAAAATATATAATGCGTCGTGATTATTTCTATGCAAAATTAATCTACATTGAGGGTGCGAAATCCAATAAAAAAATTCTAATCTTAAGGGCAATATAAATCAAAATTTATAAACTACAAACTAGAAGCATTTAGCAAAAACAAAAGTAAAAAAGAATAAGGTGCATAGAATTTAATTTACTAATGTCTCTATTTCATTATGCAACATATATATATTATTTCTTACATTGTCCTTTGGGTAAACATATAGGATCCCAGACATCATAGCATTGATTTCATGCACTCAAGCAGCCATATTTCAGAATCAAGTGAACATGAAGAAGTAGATTTGGAGCTCCGACTATCAATCTAGTTTATAAATGGTTTTCTAGTAAATTACAGGAAGATGCATCCATGTGTAATTGTCATATATGGAGAAGGAGCTACATATACAAGTAATTACAAGGGAATAACCACACAATGTCTGTAATATCGCGGATGGTCCGATTTGAGACGACCAAGTTACGGAAGACCCGATTTGATAAAATATAATGGTGTAAAAATAAAGAATTGCTTAGGTCTCTTTAAACAGTCAATGATCTATGGAAGTTCATATATGTGACGAGCAAATTCATACAAGTTCCTAACTAATCTAGTTATCTACGCTAACATTGTACTATCATTTTTTGAGCATATTTGTATGAAAAATGAAACCTTTTTATTCTTAGTACAAGTTTTCTTTGGACTAAATTTCATGTCACTTGTTAGAACAATAATATATATTAAGTAATAAAACGAAATTGCAGTAAGGCGTTTTCCTATACTTTTCGTAAGGAATTTATGCCCCCACTATAATGGGCATATCCTTCGGGATACAATACTGCGATAATAAGCCTTTATACATATATATTGAGATGAATAATTTATTTGTGTGATTGCATACTCATGAATACAGGGGAATGTTGTATTTATAGCATAACAATGGGCATATTCTGAAAAGTTGTGTTTGAACTGGAAGGTTTGTTTGAACCATTTTTTCTATGCCTACAATCAGCCCATAAGTGGCCTGTTTTCCCACAATGGAAACATGCCCTTTCATCTTGGCCTTGAACCTTCTGATATGGTTTTTTCTTGAAAGTATTCTTCTTTGTTTTTGCTTTCAAATGATTCTACCCTTTCTTTTTGAAGCCTTCGGCAACATAATTCACCCTAGAACTCAGATAAATAGAGTCCCTTACACGATTTTCAGCCTCAATCTGTAAGTGAGTCTGAAACTGCTCTATGGTGGAATTTTCTGATGAGTGCAAGAACTTCTTCCTGAAATCATTCCATGAAGGGGGAAGTTTGGCCAATATTGCGCCAATTTGGAGTGCATCAGGAACTTTTATGTCGAGTTCACTTAAACGAGACACAAGAATTTGTAATTCATGAACTTGATCCATAATAGTAGATTTATCATCAGTCATAAAAAATTCGAAATATTTCATGGCTAGAAATTTATCAGTACCTCGTTTCTCGTTTCTCGTTTTTGTATTTTACCTCTAATGCAGTCCAAATATCCTTTGGGGATGACAGATTGCGATAGAGATCATATAAGCGGTCTGTGAGAGAATTCAAAATATACCCACGGCACACCAATTCATCATCCTTATGCTTGTTTCGCTCTTTCTTTAATTCTTCGGTGTCATCCGGCTTAGGATCAGGGATAGCCTTAAGGTCTGCCTGAAGAACATAGAAAATCTTGAGTGCGGTCAGTAGAAACATCATACGATCTTTCCACCGAGTGTAGTTTGTCCCATCAAAGCGAGCCAGTTTAGAATCCGCACTAATCTGTCCGCTCTGAATTTGTGCCTTCACTGTTGTAGAGAATTCCGTTTCCATAGTAGTATAAATTCCTTACGATTGTTAGAACAATAATATATATTAAGTAATAAAACGAAATTGCAGTAAGGCGTTTTCCTATACTTTCCGTAAGGAATTATGCCCCCACTATAATGGGCATATCCTTCGGGATACAATACTGCGATAATAAGCCTTTATACATATATATTGAGATGAATAATTTATTTGTGTGATTGCATACTAATGAATACAGGGGAATGTTGTATTTATAGCATAACAATGGGCATATTCTGAAAAGTTGTGTTGTTTGGCAAAGAGGCAAATCTCAAATACAGAAATAACTGCTTCTGTTTTTATCACAAATAAAATTAATCCTTAATGAATTGAACCTAATTTGCCCAAAGCCCAAGTGCCCAAGTGTAAACACACTTTATTATTCTATGTGGGTCAAACCACATTTCACAAACTCTAAATGTTCCAACATCACTCACTTCATACTCCCTCCTACTCTCAGCAACTCTCTTTTCTTTTTCGAATTATTCGGGTTATCTTTTCTATTTGCCTTGGTGAGAAGTTTTGCGTGGTCAAAATTTAATTGTATATAGGAACAGTGTGTTTGTGTGCTCCAAATTCATCACTTCCTTAACCCTTGTGTCAATATGAAAGGAGAAGATTACTTAGAATAGGAGGCCAACAATAAATTTTTTTTTTCAGTTCAGTTTATTACTTCAGTTAGTTTTACTTTTCTTTCAATTCAACTAAGTTTAGGGGGTGTTTAGTTGGCCATCTTGGAATGGAATGGAATGGATTTGCTCCATTCCAATGTTTGGTTGGTGTATTTTGGAATGGAGTTAGAACCCCTTAGGTATCTAACTCCATTCCAACCCCTTGGAATCTCATACCCATCTTCCCACCTTGGTATCAAACTCCATTCCACTCTTTTATAATTTTAAGATAACCAAACAACTTTACATGGGAATGGATTTTCAACCCCATACCTCTATGGATTTATATTCCAATCAGTTCCATTCCAAGCTCTTGAACCAAACGACCCCTTAGTCATGTTTAATTCAGAGCCTATTAGTTATGCTTGATTTAGTTTAATTCAGCTCAGACATTTTAAGTAGAAAACAAACAGGGCATTTGAATGTTTAGATCGGTGTATGTATATGTATGTAGTTTAGTTCTACATACAGACATTGCAAGAAGATGCCAACTATACATGAAAGTATTTCCACCCTTATGCCCTATTTTTGATACAAAGTTCGGGCAATAATAGATAGATGTGAACCCCCGCGATATAGCGGTAAATAAAACCATCAAACATACAGCGGAAATTAGGAATTTTTAAAAACTTTTGAGAAAATATGCAGAGTCACCCAAAACAAAGTCAACTGGAAAAGTAAACAAAATAGCTACAACCAAAAGTGTAGTAAATAGCTACAAGGGAAAACAATGTCCCTCAAAACATGCAATAATCCAAAGGTAAATATAACAGTCTAACTGATGCATAAGGTAATTAAACATCGAAATATCGACGCTCGCTAGCTCAAACAAATATCATCAACCCTATGTACTACCAACTTCCACCAGTCATTCATTAAACATGAATGTTACAGTCTGCGAGGAGTAACTAGTGGTTATCCCAGCCATATTACATGAAAATAAAGGCAGTTAGAAGCATTATTTAGGCATACATCACATACGTCAACAATGATAAGTCAAGATAAAAGAATATTAATCAATAATAACACATGTGAAGACAATCAAGGCATGCAAAACATGAGTACAATCCATCCATCACAATCAAAGTACGACTCTCCTGGTAAAAATGTACAAAGCATCAGCCTTATGCATGACAAGACAACTCTAGACTCAAATCCTCCCGGTAGGACGACGATAATAATACGATCCTAGTCTAAACCAGATCCATGATCTCGGGATCAACATTTCCCGATTCAAAATGCGATAAAAAGTTCGCATCCAAGACTCAGGCAACAGAACGGAAGCTGAGTACCCCAAATTCGACAAAACGGCGCGAAAGAGGCGGAAAAAGATCTAGCACTCAAATCCGGTAGAACGGCTCAGAAGAGGGAGTAAAAGTAACTCAAGCAAGTACGCTAAGCACAATGACACAACCTTACATGAATAGAACATTTGACGAGTCGAACAACGCGGTGCGTTCGCATCTCAACAACGTCATCATATTCATAGTACCATATGAAAACAAACACATGGGGATGTAATCTCACTACTATGAACTTAAGTCCAACAAGTAATGGGGGCACATAAAGAATGAGAGTTTCACTCAAACCAACCAAACATGATTCAACCGACCAATCAAGGTAACAACGAATATACATGGGAGTAACATCCAAGAACCGTCATCAACGTATGATTGAGACATAAGATAAATGTTCCAAAGATAAAGCAAGAGCCAATACATCATACATAAGTATTGGACAAATTTTAGGAGGATAACCAATAAGAAACATAAACTTATTCCCACCTCAACAAGTTTGGAATCCATCTAAAATAAGGGTCAATTTTGAACCGTCATAACTTGAGTTCTTGATGGGAATGCAGAAAAGCGAAGTGGAGGTGACGGCGTTCCTCTTAAGATTCTAACGATAGGTCATAACTTACAAGCCAAAAACAGATAACAAACAAAGGAGATATGACTATTTTACGAAAATTGGTCAGGATAAACTGAGGCCTGCGTTGGGGCCCACAGCCTGCGTCTAGGACTGCAACCTGCGCTTTTCCCTGGCAAAATCTCCTTTGCACGACATTTTCCAGCACTTCATAAAGTTAATTTTTGATCATGTTTTCATTCCAAACACATCCAATACTTACAAGTACAACAATGATGCATAAGACAAACCTTAATGATGTAATTATCACACAACTTAATGGATTTAAACACAAGATTTGCATCAAAAGTAATCAAAAAATCTGTAAACATCAGATACTTTACCGAATATTACACCAAAAAAATTATTGGGCACAAATCATGAATCTGTTATCATCTTCACAACTAATGTATCATACAACAACATACACGTCTCATAATTAATTCAACATTAACTAACAATGCTTCTTGAGGGAAAATCAACATAAAGGATTCATCATTTTCATACAAAACTCTAATCCTAACACAAACATTCACACAAGCAAAGTAATATCGAGTACGCCGTATACGCTACCTTAGGCTTGCTCTCCTAGTCTTCCAAATCTTCTTCAATAAGGTAGTAGTCCTTCTCCAGGTCTTCTAAGTCACCACCTAAACCAGAATAATCCATAAGCTTGTGAGAAACTCTAACATGGAGAAAGATAGGGGTTTTGAAAGATTGATAAAGCGTAAAACTTTCTTACGTAGAAAGAATCTCACGTAGAAAGTAAAAGAACGACAAAAGATGAAGATTGACGTAAGAATGAAGCAATTTGGTGAAGAAATGAATGAGAAATGAAGTTTCCAAGATTATGTATGGATTTCAATGGAGGGTTTTCATATGGAGGAAATCTGAAATTTTTTATGGTAGCAGATGAAGTGAGTTTCTTCACATAAAAATGAGACCTAAAGAGAGTCCTAATTAGGCTATGATTCACCCGACAATATATATAGTGGATCATTTTCAACTAGAATTTCGAGTAGAATTCGATTTTGGACTCTAAACGGATATTTAAGAAACGGTTCCTACCCAACTATACTAAAATACGATTTATCACTTAACTAAATGTAGTTTTGCGCATCTGTCTATATTGAAATTTACAAGACTCCCGCCATACACCAGATGATAATAGGACAATATGTAATATGATCTCGACGCCGTTAAATAATGGAGTTCGTTTTATAATATAAATGAGATTTAATTGATTTTTTTATTGTTTAAATAAGTTTTAAATATTTTTTTCAAGTTAATTTAAAGAGTTTTAAATTAATTTTTTTTTTGGTATCAATGTAATTAATATTAAAACCAAATTGCTTTAGGCACACATTACAATATTCATTGTTAGCATAGCCTCATTCCATCTATCATCTATACAAAGACTACCACCATTACATTAATCCTTTCAAACTACACCATCTCCTATCACTTAGTCTAATTTGCCCTAAGCTAACATTCATCAATCTAAGTCTAATATCCATCCTAGCTTGTTCAATAACTTTACTTGGTACCATACAATACTTATCTATCCTACATATATTCCTTGCACGCCAAATGCCATATTGAATTGCATGACCACAACCCAAAGTACCTTCCTTTGAAACCCAGAACCTGCTCTGATCCGCAGCATCCTTGCAGAGTTATAGCTGCATTGTGAATCCATCTGCAACCAGTCCTGAACTAATCCATAGCAACATTTAGTAAAATGACAGTCCTTGAACAGATGGGTATGAGTTTCTATAGCACAGCCACACAGAAAACAATCAACATTATCAGCAATTCCCATTCCTGCCAATCTATCCAGAGTCAGTAATCTACCCTGCCATACCAGCCAAATGATGAAACAATGTCTTGGGACATTTAATCTGCTCCAGACCACCCTGCACCATCCTAATTTAGGCTCTGCATTACCATCTAACCATGAGTAACCTTTAGATATAGTGTATTGATCATCAGAGTGCATCCACTTCCTACTAACAATAGCAGCATTAAACAATGTTTTGACAGATTTTCCTCCAGGACCAAGAGCTATAGCTGCTAGGGGAATAACTCTGCCAGTCCCTAGCCTTGAGATAAACTTTATCAATCCACTTGATCCATAACAGATCCTTATTAGTGGCAATCCACCACACAAGTTTACCTACTGCAGCATTGTTCCAAACTTTGCTATCAACCAAACCCAACCCACCAGCATCTTTACCTTTGCACAGAACTGACCAAGCAACCAAATGAGCTTTAGAATACACCTCCTCACCCTCCCATAAGAACTTCCTACAAAGGGCCTTGAGCTTATCCATAACCCCACAAGGAAGAATAAACATTTGAGCCCAATAGTTCCGAATTGTGCTAAGCACAGCTTTAACCTGTGTCAGCCTACCAGTATATGATATTCTCCTCTTGTTCCATCCTCTAATCCTTGTTATCATCTTCTCCACTAAAATGTTGCAGTCATTCTTTGAAAGTCTCTTATGAGAAATGGTGACACCAAGATATTTAAAGGGAAGTGTTCCTTTTTTGAAGCCAGTATGAGCAAAGATAACAGCCTCATCCTCAGCACTAATTCCATTCACAATCAAATCAAATTTATCACTATTAATGTGCAGTCCAGATGGTCTAGAGAAGAAACTAAAGCCCTCCACAATCAGAAAAATGGATCTCAAATCACCTTTACAAAAAATGAGAAGGTCATCAGCAAATAACAGATGATTAAGCCTCAATCCCTTACACAGGTGATGAAATTTGAATCCTTTAATGTCACTGACCACCTTCAGTATTCTACTTAAGTACTCCATACACAATGTAAATAAAAGGGGGGACGAAGGATCACCCTGACGAAGTCCTTTGTGGCCTTTGAAAAACCCATGAGGAGTACCATTAATAACCAAAGAGTAAGAGGTAGTAGTAATGCATTCCATAATCAACTTTACTAAATGAGTAGGGAAGTTAAGACAACACAACACCTGATGAACAAATTCCCACTCAATAGAATCATAAGCTTTCCTCAAGTCTACCTTGATCATGCATCTAGGAGAGGCAGACTTGTTAGCATATAGCCTAACCAAATCCTGACTGATCAGAATATTCCCCATAATACTTCTCCCCTTCACAAAGGCAGCTTGTGCAGGGTTAACCACATCAGGTAAAACTCAAGCTACTCTATTACAAATCAGCTTAGAAATAATTTTATATAGAGTATTGCAACAAGCAATTGGTCTAAAATCCTTGACAGATATTGGCTTATCAGTCTTGGGTATCAACACAATATTAGTACAGTTAAGCTGTTTAAGCAATCTTCCAGACAAGAAGAAATCTTTAATAGCTACATATACCTCATGCTTTATGATATCCCATGTAGTTCTAAAAAAACAGCTACTATACCCATCAGGGCCAGGGCTTTTATCCCAAGGAATTGAGAAGACTATGTCCCTAATCTCTTCATCAGAAGGAATTTGACACAGCATAGACTAGTCCTCTACCTGAACTTTAGGGCCATTCCCCATAATCTGAGGATTAAAATCAGAGCAAGTACCAGCAGAGCCCAACAGTTGCTTATAGTACACTTCAAAAGCCTGAATAATGTCCTTAGGTTTCTTGTAAGTAATACCATCCATGCCTACAACTCTTAGAACTTTATTTTGAATTTGTCTCTTCTGAATAGCCTTATGAAAGATAGCAGTATTTGTATCCCCATCATTAGCCCAGACACACTTGGATTTTTGTATCAAGAACTCCTCTTTTGACTGCTTCAACAATAAATAGCTAGAGTGTGCCTGGTACTCAATATCCATCAAAGCAGCATTGTTAGGGTCAGCTTGAAGATTCTTCTGGCATATCAAAAGGAATTCAAATGCCACATCAGCATTCCTCTCAATGTTAGAAAATAACTCTCTATTCAAGCTCCTCAACAGAGGTTTCAGCTTCTTAAGTCTAGAGACCACCCTAAACATTGGATTACCATAGACAATCTGTGACATTATGCAAATGTGTGCAGGAGGGGTGTAGTCCATGGTCCTCCAAGAGCGCCTGCTGTGACTCAGAGGCAGATTTGGAAGAAAAAGGAACCACAGGTTGCAATACTTGATAATAATGAATTTCCTGTGCTAAATAAACGTGCTGATGGAGTGGGTATTAATGTTAGTATTGGAAGTACTAGTAGTTCTAATCCTAAGGAGACTCTGAAGGAGACTGAAGTAATTACTCCTGCTAGTACTCCACTAAGTTTGAATTATAGTGCCTTGTTTACTCCAACCCGAATTATTACTAGGATGACAAGGCATGAAACTAGAATTCCTGGGGGAAGAGAGAATGGGTTTGTGGTAAAAATTAATAGTGCAATTGGGAATAAGACTGGAATGGTTGATAAAGGGGGAGGGGGAGAGGGACATACCTCTTCCTATGACTAAACTTGGTGTATGGAACATTAGGGGCCTAAATAATGAAGGGAAGAAGAGGTATATAAAGTGGTATCTTCATCAAATAGATGTAGAAATTTTTGGGCTCCTTGAGACTAGGGTTAAACCTGGTTCTCTAAATTCAGTAGCTGGGAATGTGTGCAATAGTTGGTCTTATATTACAAATCATTTATATCATCATGGAGGTAGGATTTGGGTGCTATGGAAACACCAGAGGTTACAGGTTGATATTGTTGAGATGTCAGCTCAATATATCCACTTGGATGTGAAGAGTATTGCTGATAATACTAGTTTTTTTCTTACCTTTGTTTATGGTTTCAACAAACCTGAGGAGATGACTCCTCTTTGGGAAGACATTGTTAGAATGAATACAGCTGAACCTTGGGTGATTCTGGGGGATTTCAATAATGTCCTTTTTCCTAATGAGAAGATTGGCCTTCCTGTGAATGATTCAGAGACTCTACCATTTCAGAGAGTTGTCAATGGGTGTGAGTTGCAGGATATGAAAACACTAGGAGCTTTTTATACTTGGAATAATAAGCAACCTAGTGGTACTAGGGTCTTTAGTAGAATTGACAGGGTACTGGTGAATGAAGGGTGGATGAGAGATAAGCCTGATTTTATGCCTTTTATGGTCCTGAGGGTGACTTTGATCATTGTCCTTGTATCATTGAGGATGGTGATAGGGTTATTCAAAGTAAGAAACATTTTTAGCTTATTTTAATCTGAAGGGTTTCGTTTAATTTTTAATCGTTCGTGTTCATTTTAAATTAAATTTAAAATGAAATAAAGTTACGATTTTAAAATTATTTTTTTAACTTGATATTTAAAGCCGACTTGAAAGGTCGAGGTGGTGTTCTTCATTTTATTGTTTCATTCTATAGTTTAAAATGAAATTTAAAATAAGTTTCAAACTTGATTTTGAAGCGATCTTTTGGGCTCGTTTTGGACTCGATTTTTGATGCATTCTCGACCCAACCATCTCCCCTCTTGGACTCATGTTCAAACCCCTATACCAGCGCACTCAACCTCCATTTATCGAGCCTAAATAACAGCCCTAAATGCACAACTAACACAGCCCCTAGCCTGCCCCTCTGTTTTAGCGACCAAAACTTACACTAAACAAGCGCAAATCAATCCAAACCCGCTTGCCCATTAACCCCAAACAATACCCTGATATTCGTACTCATATTGCGTGCCTTAAACTCCAAGAAAAGAGTCCCTAAACCCTACACAAACAACAAAGAACAACAGCTATACAAAGAGCAACGGGCCTACTCCTTCTCCTTTTAACCTTATTTCTACCCTTCTAAACTCCTTTATATAGAGACCACTTCATATTCATTAACCAAGTTTGAAATCTACCTACAATAGAGTCCCAACAACAAGCAAAAACAAACACTAAATTGCTCTCAAACTAGCACGAAAAACAGAATTGGAGAACTCTATCTTCGCATTTGTTTCAGCGTGCAGCCTCCCTTCTCGTCCATTTTTCTCCCACCTCCGACAGACATTACTAAAAACCAATAGCACTTTTTAAAACTTTCCAAAATCCATCTTTAGGATTGAAAATCCATCAAGAAAAAAAGTCACAAATCGAATTACAAAACAGCCTTGCGAAGCAATAGAAAAACGCGAAGACGGTTTCAAAAACCGTCGAAAACGTACCCGTTCTCGTTCGAAATATAAATTTACAAATCCTACATTACTCCAAGAAGGCGTCCCGATTTACATGTAGGTTGAGGGTGCACGAAACCCGTATTTCTTTCCTTCTTTTCATTTTATTCGTTTCTTTTTATTTTTTATTGACTAACATCGTTTGCTGCTTGTGTTTAATTATCGCTTCCAACATTTTTATTTACGCATCTAACATTTAATTACCGTCTACCAACTAAGATATATAGTGTATATATGAGCATGATTTAAAGTAGCATTCCCAATATCCTGTTGACTTTACGCGAGCACACAATATCTCTAGATTGGTTGGTCGTATCCCCTTTTCATTTTCATGTCCTTGTATTCGAAAGAGGGTAATTTATTAATTTGTTCGATTTAAATCGTTAGTTAATTTATCGACCCCTTTTACTTGCCTTACTCGACACATTTTTATACTATAATTTCTAATTTGTTTAACTTAACTCAATTTCTAATTTGTTTAACATTTTTATACTATAATTACCATGATGTTAAATTATCAAGGAAGAAGAAAATTAGTGATTTGATTTAAAGATTGGACTAAGTTCTTTCTTTTATGAACACTACTTCCTCCGTTCCATTTGATTGTATACGTTTGCTTTTTGAGCACTATTCACAGGTGAGAAGAATCTTTAGTACAACTTCTAATTTATAACCTAAAAGATAGTCATGTGAGATCTTGTTTCAATTGTCTTACCGAGAATATTAATATCAAATTTTTATAATTTTTAGTAATATATTACTAAAGATATAAAAAAAATAAAATGAGCATTGACATACGTGATAGAGCAAACGTATACAACCAAATGGAACGGAGGAAGTACTATGTAAACCTTGTGATGACTAGTGTACTTGTTCAACTCATTAGACATTAGGACTAAACAACGTAATTTGTAAACAATATGTAATTACTTTATTATAATTAACCAATTCGTCTTTCTTCCACCATTTCTTGATTAGAATAGATGTGCGTGCTTAACACCTATCTATTTCCATTCGATGACACAATTGGTTTAAAATCGACTTTCAAACGAACTATTTTTAGACCGTGTGATAATATTCAACCTCTTTCCCCCCTTTTCTCGTTATTTTACATCGTTATAATCGTTCATCGATCCTATTTTATAAATATGGATATGTACGGGATTTCAATAGATTAAGTCGATTTAAGAAATAAATCGCATTTACTCTATTGCCGATGCCTTTTAGTTAACTTTTTATGTAATTAATATCTCATAGTACATATTTAGTCTAACTAAATCAATCTAACTAAATTATCAAAGCTAATTTAGTTAATCTTTTGACATCTTGTATATTTGCTTTATTATCGATGCACTTTGTTTTATGTATTAATTCATAACTTTCTATTTCTTGTTGTATACTTTTTAATAAAAGTCGTGTTATTTTGGAGTCACTCGATCGAGTTGGCAAAGCACTCAATCGAGTCAAGGGTTACTCGGTCGAGTAACAATGTTACTCGATCGAGTAACTCTCCGTGTCGAAGCCAAGCAACAACATTCGAGGGTCACTCGATTGAGTGGCAACCATACTTGACCGAGTCAAGGTCACTCGATCAAGTAACTCTCAATTTTGATGCTATGTAATGTGAGTGAAGGTCATTTGATCGAGTTGTGAAGTACTCGATCAAGTAACCTTTTGTCAGAGACGTGTTTTATCTTTTATTTTAGTTCACTTGTATATATAAACGAGTTGTGCAGTACTCGATTGGGTAACCTGCAATCTTACTTACTAACAAGTTGAGGGCTATTCTCAGATGGCAGTGCCATGTGGGTATAGACTCTAGGCTTATGTTATTTTATCTATGTAATGCCCGGTACTTTAGAGACCTTTTACCAACCCTTGATCATATGGAACTGACCTTATGAGACCACTCATATGATAGTGTGGGGAGATTCTGTACTCTTCAGGAGAGAGTACTCGACCTAGTAGATTATACGTTGGTTTGGATGGATAGTGTTGGAAGAGTACTCGACCTAGTAGACCATCCATATGATAGTGTGGGGAGATTCTGTATTCTGTACCATAGTTGTGATAGGAGTTGTATTATTATTCGTAGATAGGGATGGATGACTTGTATGATTGTATGTTTGTGTGTTGCGTCGGATGATGGCTATGCAGGTACGCTAAAGGTAGGGTTTCTCTACTTAATAATTGTGTATGTTAATCATTGTGATAAGATGAATTATTGTGATATTGTTACTTGATTGATTGATGATGATGATGGAGTTTGGAATGGTTACTTGGACACTATTTTGGTGATCCGACGGGAGACGGATCACACCCCAAGTTTGCCTCTCGTAGCTCTCCCGCTACGAGGGGGATGTCCATATTAATGTACCGGGAACTCTTGCTGCGGCAAGAGGGGCTGTCGATATCCAGTGGTGCGGTCTGGCATCAATAGATGGGTTTGCAGGCTAGGGATGGTAACTTGATGTTGCTGAGGTGACCGCTGCGGTGGGCCTCCGGTTTCTCTTAATCGATTGATTACTCTTGCTCTCTTGTACATTGATCGGAATATTTTCTTACTGATTCCGTTGTTGTTGAAACTTTGATGATCCATTTGAGGATGGGGAGCAGATTGATTACACGTTTATATTCGTGAGGAGTTGGAGATAGCTGGGATGCGATGAGTCGATGACAACGTTTACTGCTGCAGAGTCTAGAGTTTATGAGACGAGTTGTTGTACTTAGTTATGTTTGAATAGTATTGTAATAAAGACTAAATTATTGTGTATATATATATATATATATATATGAATATATATATATTATATTATATATATATTATATATATATATATAGAGATAGGTTCTTATGAGTCCACCATTTTATGAGGGAGATGGATGGATGAGATTGTAGAGACAAAAGCACACTTAACACTAATCAATTACCTATGCACTAATTAATTAACTTTCTCTCTCTAGCCTTTAGTTAATCACTTTTGAGCACTTTTAATTATCTGAGATTTATGAGTGTAACTTCAGCCCATGTTTGTGTAACTTCAAACAAAAAATGTGATTTCGACTATATAAATTTGAATTTATGAAACTTCAAGACAAGTTTATGTGATTTTAGACTTTTTATGAGTGTAACTTCAGTCATTACGAGTGTAACTTCAACCCTTATTTGTGAAACTTCAAACAAAAATGTGATTTCGACTATATAAATTTGAATTTATGAAACTTCAAGACAAGTTTATGTCATTTTAGACTTTTTATGAGTGTAATTTCAGTCATTACGAGTGTAACTTCAACCCTTATTTGTGTAACTTCAAACTAAAATGTGATTTCGACTATATAAATTTGATTTTTTATAACTTTAAGACAAGTTTATGTAATTTTAGCCTTTTTCTGAGTGTAACTTCAACCATTATTTGTGTAACTTCAAGCTAAAATGTGATTTCGACTATATGAATTTGAATTTATGTAACTTTAAGACAATTTTATGTGATTTTAGCCTTTTCTGATTGTAACTTCAACCATTATTTGTGTAACTTCAAGCTAAAATGTGATTTCGACGGTACAAATTTGAATTTTTATAACTTTAAGACAAGTTTATGTGATTTTAGCCTTTTTCTGAGTATAACTTCAACCATTATTTGTGTAACTTCAAACCGTATTTGTGTAACTTTAATTTTAAGACATATGTGTGTAACTTTAAGACATATTTAGGTAATTTCAGTCATTACGAGTGTAACTTCAACCCTTATTTGTTCAACTTTAACCCAAAATTTGAAACTTCAATTATTATTTGTGTAAATTTAGTCAGTATAACTTTATACTTTAGCCTTTCCTAGTGTAAAGTCAGTCCAAACCAATGTAACTTCAGTCCAAACCTATGTTACTTCAGTCTTTATCCATGTAACTTCAGTTATATAACTCTTAATTGTGTCACTTTAATCTAAAATAGTGTAACAAGATTTAAATTAAATAAAAAAAAACATAACAAATTTGAAAAAAAAAAAACAAAAAACATAAAAAGAAATGTGTAACTTCAGTGAACAAAATGTGTAACTTCAGTAAACAAAATGTGTAACTTCAGTAAACAAAATGTGTAACTTCAGTAAACAATATGTGTAACTTCAGTAATTATATGTGTTACTTCAATAAACAATATGTGAAACTTCAGTGAAACAACAACACTAACCAAAAAAAAGTTTTTTAGATCTGAAAAAAAAATAAACATAAAAAACTTGAAAAATAATAATGAGATCTAAAAAATAAAAACATAAAAACTTCAGCTTTTAATAAAGTAACTTTATTATTTAAAAGTGTAACTTTAAGCCTTAATAGTGTTACTTCAAGCCTTATAAGTGTTACTTCAAGCCTTATAAGTGTCACTTCAAGCCTTATACTTCAAGTCTTAAAAGTGTAACTTCAAGCCTTAAAACTGTAACTTCAAGGCTTAAAAATGTAACTTCAAGGCTTAAAAGTGTAACTTCAGTCTTTTTTTGTGTAACTCAAAAAAATAAGATCTAAACATAAAAAACTATAAGAAATAACAAAATTAAAAAACAAAAAAAATATATATAGAAAGAATTACTGAAAATCTAAAAAAAAAAAAAAAAGAGAGAAAGACACCCAAAAACAGCCCCACCCCGACACCCACCGTGAGTCCATTACCAACCACGGCCCAACCACCACCCAAGACTCCCCATAACAGGGGAAGATGGCGACGGGAGGAGGAACGAGTATGAGGAGGAGGAAGGAGTATGGGAGGAGGTTGATTTTTTTTAGATCTAGTTTTTTGTGGTAGTTTTTATGGGGTTTTTCTTTTAGATCTACTTTTTAGTGGTGGTTTGATGTGGGAGGAAGGAGTATGAGGAAGGTGGTGGTGGTAGCGTCGGAGGTGGGGGTGGCGGCAAGGGAGGCCGAGGAAGGGATGGCCGAAAAAAAAAAAAAATTTTTTTTTTTTTTTAAAATTTGGCCGGCGGCCGGCGGCCGGTGGTGGCCGGCGATGGTTGCCGGAGGTGGGAGATGAAAGAAGGTGAGAAATGTTTATGAATTTTTTGGGTTTTTGAATTTTTTGGGTTTTGAATTTTTTGGGTTTTTGATTTTTGTGGGTTTTGATTTTTTTGTGTTTTAGAGAGAGATGGAGGAATGAAATTATGTGAGATGAGAGAGAAGTGGATGAGTGTAAAGTCTTATATATTGAATTAAGATGTGATTAGTGGTTAATTAGTAAAGATGAGAGAGAGTGGAAAATTAGCCCATTAATCCATTTTTGAGAGCTTCAATCTCAACCATCCATCTCCAAGATCCAAGGGCCTATAAGAGGACTTATGGACTCACCTTTCCTAAGAGGACTTACATGATCCTTTTTCTCTCTCTCTCTCTCTATATATATATATATATATATATATATATATAAGTCTGTTTTGTTATTGTCTTATGATGTTCACTTTCTCGGGCAACCGAGATGGTAGCGCCCTTGTTTACCAAGGAAGGTCTTGCCGAAGGCTCCTTGGGAAGTGGGGGTGTTACAATCTACCCAGACTTAGGTGGATCCATCAAATCAAGCCGGAAGTGGGTCTTACAGTAGTGCATAGGCTCCATAAGTTGAGGTACATGTCAAACAACTTGGTTTGTGATCACTCTACTTCTCAGACCGGTGGTTTGATTGATGTCGTACGAAGCCCCTACAACACGAGGTCTACCATGCTTATCATGTGAAGGATACATAGAGCAAATATAAGCCGCTACTCGCTAAATAGCCTTATTACCAAAAGCTCCAGAATAAGACCGGTTTTAAGTTGAATAACATGATTATTGGTTCGTAAAGTAGCTAGTTCACTACTAGCGATTGCATTTGAGCAAATGCATATGATATAACACCCCCTTTTGACCCGGCCAAGTTAATGGGAGGATGTTACCAACTCTGTTTATTACATGTGAAACAAAAGATACTATTTAAAACTCCAAATTATAATACAACTCGACAAAACGACTCAAGAACCAAGTCCAAAGACACAACTAATCATTGTAACTCGAATTTCTTCCGCGTCCAAACCCACCATCATGAGTCCAACAAGAAAGTGTCACAAACAGACACCTACGCTGCATGGCAGATAATTACCATACGCCGGAAATATTGTATCGATCACGGTAGATTATAAAACAATTTCAACACACGGTCGGTCAACATATACGTAATCAATCACAATCGATATCGTAATACAATCATCACACATATCCGGTGCCATCAAAAGCGCAACCCGGTGCCATCAACTAGCACACCGCCGTTTCCGGGGCACACCATAGACACAATGGTGTATGTTTCTTAAACTCGATATTAGACATTTCTAATATCATATTATAAATAGTTTACTTTTAAACTATTCGGATCTTATGCATGCATAACATTAAAACAAAGATAAGAAGAAACATTTTTCCTTACATTGATTTGAACGGATTTGGGCACAAAATAGGACTCCTTCCTACTTTGTTCTTGAGCTCAAAATATATGGATGATTTCCAAGTTCTTAGAATTAGAACACTCCAATTAGTTGCACTAAGACTACCCTTAATCACTATATATAAAATACTACACTAGTATAATATAATAGTTCCCTTAAAAGTGACTAATAATAAACACTATTACTACTCTTAGTAACTTTATTAGTAAATTTACAAACACAAGATGAACTTCTCAAGTATCTTTTAGTGTGAGAATGTGAGATGTAGAGAGATAAGTATACTATTGTTCATAATAGATCAAGTAGTGAAAATAAGAGGAAAACTTGTCCTCTTATTAGCACAAGCCAACCGGCCACATGCATGGGGAGTGGGGTGCTATTTTCTCCTTTTGTTCTTCACAATGCAATAGCTAGGGTATAAGTTTAGGCTAGTGAATGATTATGTCTAATTCTTAATTAGAACAACACTCAAAGCCTAATCACCCTACTACCCACCCCACAGCCGGTTTCTCATGTGTAAAATGGAGTCCATTTTATTTTTGTGATTTTGTCATTTGTCGCATATGTGACATGTGACATGTAACATGTAATCTTTGCTTATAAATATACATTTAACTAATTTAAATGCAATTTCATAACAAATATATTAGACTTAACATTTTAAGTCACATTTTATAATTACATATAAATAAAATGGGTCATCTCATATTTGGTTGAAATAATCTACAACAATTTGTAATTATAATCAACCAATTTAGCTTATCTCAAATGTTTCATAAACATAATGCATTCTTAGTAATATAACAATTAAATTAATAAAATGAATCTTATTTAATCATATTACAATAAGATATAATTCTCACTTTAAACCTGTTCAAATTAAGGGATTAATTAATCTGTATCACTATACGATTAATTAATGTACATGATTAGGAGATTGTCCTTTAGGTGTGACCTCAAGGGATCAACTGATCACCACCGTCATACGACAGTAACGTCAAACTCAATTGAGTCAATCGTTACCGATTTATGTTGACCAGTTGACTATAATATTCATCATCCCTTTGTGTTCTTATTATTGAGATTTAATTATGTGATTGCACTATTGTTGATGACACTTACTCCAACAAATGGGCCTTACCGCAACAGGTCACCCCAAGACCCAGGTCATAACCATGAGCATTGTCTCTTCCATGGTGGAACCATGAAGGGCGACCCTCATAGTCTATGGAGCCGGTTCCCACAACCGCTCCATATAAACAACCACACCACACAAAACACCGATACAATTCACAACATAATCAATCATCCAAACTCTAATCACCATGTCACAACCATATCACAATGCATATCAAAGAATCAATGACGTATACATCAACTGAATAGGATTCACCAAACTTTTAGCATTCCAAGCAATAATCGCAAAATAGAAATCAAATCACATGAAGTACCAACAATGGAGTCTGAATACTCAACCAAGTACAATAAACAAGTAAAGAAGAGCAATTGACATTTCATCGAACACATTGCCTACATTAACAATAAATCACTACAAAATTCTATTAATACTAGACTCATAAAATACTATAAACTCTCAACTACAACCTTTTCCCCCCAATTCTAGGTAAAACAACATAAATTACATCAATTATATCAATTTCCCCTAAATTATAACCTAGTAACAATAATCTAGGTCAAGATAATTATAAAAATTTAACCTTTACAACATATGATAACCTAATAACACTAACCTCATCTTAATAACAATCTAACACTAGTTAAAACTAAATACTCATAATTACTCATAAACGCACGTTAATAAGTTGATAAGATGAAATCTCAAGAATGAGGATGAAGGTTACTTACGTATAAACTTGACCGACTGCCAACAAACACTGTCCCTACAAACATGACCGCTGAGTCGAGTAAAGCCCACTTGACCGAGTCTAAACCACTCGACCGAGTAGTCACCCTACTCGATCGAGTAACGCACTCACACGACCGAGTGTCGTCAACACTCGACCTAGTAATACCCGAGGTATTACATATGATATATTAGATTTTAATTTGAATACTATAATTATTGGTTTGTATATACCCATGCATGGAGCAATGAACAATTTATTCTAAAAAAAAGAGATATAGCTACGGTTGTTCCAATATAACCGTTGCCTTTTATCACTTTATAGCTACGATTGTTCTAATATTACCGTAGCCATTTATTAACTTTTCACTACGCTTTACCAAAAGAGAGTTAGCCTTTAAACTTTAGGCTACTATTTGTTCAACCGTAGCGTTAAGTCCTTGACCTATGTCTACCCTTTCATGTACTACGGTTCAACAACGGTAGTCATATGTCCCTTTTAACCGTCGTCGTAAGTGATTTTTATAATAGTGTGCACGTCACTCGGTAGCTCAAAGGTTTCGTTGGTCCCTTTTAGTTTTAATCCATGTTGATGCTACAGATGACGATACTCATGCCCAATCTATTGCATTCCACCAGCACGCCATTGATATCCACATTATTCATCTCATCTTGTAGTTAGTTTATAAGAATTTTTACTTTGTTGTTTTATGTTGCAGTTATAATTATGTTTTAGTGAGCCATATATACTGCTAAAAAGTAAAATTCTAATATTTCCTGTTCTAAAAAGAAGAAGAGAAATAAATTGACACAAACCAAAATGACCTGGCCCGAAATGCTCGGACCCGAAGTTGCCCATACCCAAAATTACCCAACATCATGACTTTCGAAATTGATTTAATACCCGAAAAAACCCTTCATGAAACAAAGTGTGTGGCAGACCCAAAATGACCTGACCCTAATTGATTGGACTCAAACCTACCCTATTGACCAATTTATCACATCTAGTCCTCGCCCTATCCAGTTACATCATAGACAACATGGAACATACACAGACACATGATACGACATGGCGGCATCCCATGAAATGACGACACATGTCACATTTTTAAAATTTAATAAAATATCTTATAGTTATTATATTACAACTTTATTTTTATAAAGTGTTTTATATTTAATTTGAAAAAAAACAAAATTAGTTAGGTAGTATAGACTAATAATTAAAATATAAAGATTAGATTAATAATCTACTATATATAATCCGAAAACAAAGGTACAGTAATGGAATGACATGATATATAAAAATTCATAACTATATAGTTTAGATGCATAAAGTTGTAAATTGTTTAACATATCAATCAATATAATATATAATAAGTTGGTAGCAGGTAAATAAATCATGTTCATAAAAGTTACAGCATTTCATAAGTTTTTTAAATTTATACTTTAGAGTTTATATTATTATAATCTAATATTTAATATTCATTTAAAATAACTATAACACCATTCTCGTGTGTAACTATTTGATTAGTAAAAATAACATTAATAGCCGCAAGATTAGTGAATTAATAGTAGCAACCACCAAAAACGTGTAATTAATAGTAGTAAAATTGAATGTAGAAAAGTAAGAATAGTTATAGTATTAACATGTGATGGCGTGAAAGTAATAATATTAACAGGAAATGTAGTAGTGAATGTGTCTCTTACGTTTTTGATAAATTTTACATCTTATCATAGCTTTAACATATTTATTATAAATGGTAAATGTTTGAGTTCGACATGTCTTTCCACAATTATATTTCACATAAAATAAAATTTAAATGGTAAATAGACGAAGCTCGGGCAGGCCAAGCATCAAAGCTAGTAATTCATCTTCTAACATATACAACCAAATGGCAGATATGTAAGAGATAAATATGGTATTATTATGAAAGGTCTTTGATTTACCTCACAGGGTATATATATTATCCTCAGTTGAAGTGTCGTGAGTGTCTAAATTGTGTTCAAACTTAAAAAACAAATAGACACGGTTTGCTAAGATTCCGACACGTATTTTAAAGTATCGTGTTACTGTTGGTGTTAGACACAGACACGCCAAATGGTAGAAGTGTTCGTATTTCCAAGTCTACATGAATTAGATGATGGCGTTTATTTTCCAAGAATTTGTATTCCATGTATTTGTTTTGGTAAAAAATTACCTAAACCTATTAAATCGTTTGTTGAGGGGTCAAAGTGATCTACTCTTTTTAGCCTTAAAAAGAGGGTAAATTTATATGTGATTTGTGATAGAATATGGATGAAAACTAAGTAAAAATAACGACGAAAATAACAATGAAAGTAAAGTAATGAACGAGGACACATGAAAATGGTGACGCGGAAACCCATTGTGGGAAAAAGTGCGCGGGGGGAGTCGGAATCTTGCAAATTAATGCGCTATAATTCTTTAGGGTGTACTCTGGCTAAACTACAAGATTCTGGCAGAACTAAGGGTATACGCTGACAGAACCACAAGATATACTCTGCTGGAACCACCAGATTTTGGCGGAACTGCAAGATATGCTCTGGCGGAACAAGAGATTCTGGCGGAACTAAGGGGGGCTACTGGAAGTACAATGTTGTGTAAAATATATTATTGGAATTTTGGATGATTGACTTAAGGTTTATGAGTATTAGAGTATGAGTGTGTTGTAGAATGTGATGATGCTCTTTTCTTGCTTCACTTGTTTTTATAGCACCAAATCCCTGCTGAGTTCCTCCAACGTTGCCCCTGAATTATCTCCTATTCTTCCTCAACTGCTCCTAAGTTCTAGGAAGCTGTTGTTGACTTGTTTCAGCTACTGGTGCAATACTTTCTTATGTTTGTTGGCATTGTGTGTTTCTTAATTTGTAATATGACGGTCCTCCTCGATCCACGTCATCAATCTAACATGTCCTTATGAACCACTCGTACGATGCCACATGTATAAGTAGTAAAAGTGTAAATTTTGGCTATAAAAATTGCCCCCAATTTTGCTTCTCGACTTTGTTGCAAGGGAAAATTAGTCTTCAGGTTCTGCTGGTTGATGGTACCGTGCTCGTACTATTCTGCTGGAACACGTTGTTGCTGCTCTGCTGGAACGAGTATGTGCCTTTTGTGCACCTTGGACAATATTTTGAACCCCTGCCTTGTACCCCCTTGAATTCTGGTATTCTGATATGCTCGTTCTTGTTGGACAATACCCTGTTGTTCTAGCTGATTTTCGTCTCCTTGTTCCTGTTGATATGGAAGCATGACCACGTAGATATCAGGTGGAATCCTGCTTACGGATGCTGGGTTCTAGCTGAGTAGCTGGTGGAAGCTGGGTTCTAGCTGATGGATGCTTGGGAGGTAGCCTCCTCCTGACTTTACCGTTGTGATCGCCAAGGGTAATCCCGGTGATGAGAAACTCGAGCGAGCTTACCCAGGTAGTAATTACGTCGGTGATACCTGAAAAATGTTAGTGATGGAGCACATGGCTTTGTTGTGATGTGCACCTACAAGGGGTGCAGACGTACTCCATGTTAGAACCGTTTAGTTCTATTTGTTTGTGTTTCTGAAGTACTTAGTATGTGATTATCGTTTGTAGCGCGCGTTTGTAAATATTATGTCGTGCATGCACTGTTTCTTGGTCGGCTTACTTTGGATGGTGGCTATGGAATTTAGTCACCCGACTGTACGCCACGCCATGTAGTGATGACTTTGGTGGTGCTGGAGTCTGTCTGTCCTGGCAGAACTCAGGGGTTCCTGTTCGACCACGGGCTCGATGTGGTTCCCGAGGGAGATTGTACTGATGTATTGTTTTTGCTTCCTTTTGGAGGAAGAATTTAATGTCTTATTTGTTGAAAAACTTTCAAATCAAGTAAAATTTATGCACGTATCTAATTGTGCTAAAATATTTTATCAAGTTCGTTAAGATGTAAAAAATTCTTTGAGAAGGGAGTTCTCGGTTTAAGAATAATTTTTTTTAAAAATTGAAGATAATGTGAAAGAAGATGATGTATGAAAAACTCGAAAATAGTGAAATAACGAATTTGAAAATTCAAATTAAGGCAGAAAATTTGAGTAAACTACATGTACCAAATAATGTCGTATGCACGTTGTGTACGACCAAATAACTGATATATATTAAGTATTGTAATGCCAGCTGGAAATTGTTGGAGAGGATCTTGCCCCCTTGCATGACTTTCACATGCCCAATGTGGAGGGCATGCAAAACAACTTGACTCTTATTCGTCTTTTCCCTTCTAAGGAGGAACTTGCTATATCATGGACATTGCAAAGTGCCCTTGGTTCCTGCAGCTAGTGTATGTTGGTTAACTTTGTGGCGTTCCTTCTGTCTCCTTGCTGGAGGACCTACACTCCTTAGGACCTACTTGAACACTGGCAGTCATTTGTGTGAATTGCCCCGATGTTATACATCAACATTATGTTGGATATGCGGGCAACGTGACCTATTCTTCATGGATATTAACTCATCATGTTGACAGGGTGATCTTCAGGCAAAATGACGTCACTCTGCATGAACAATGACTTAATCTGCTGACAGAGTAGCATACTCTACAGCCTAAGTGGCACCTCGTGCTAGTAGGGGAACACCTGACCGTCGTGAGAGAATATTGTTACTAGGGTTGGCCATTGGATTAGCCAACGACCCTCCGACGGTCAAGTCGGTAGTTGTTCAAAGTATAAAGAAGGTGATGAAATTATTAAGTTACAATCTACCTCAGGTGTACCATATATGTCTATGGACATGTGTCTTCTTCTAATCTAACCGTTGTCATTGCCCTTACTTGTATATCCTCAAAGGTATTTCATGGGTACCTTGTCAATTCTTTGTATAGGTCAGAGTCTGGGAGTAACCCATGCCTGAAGGCCTCAATTGCAGTGGGAATGTCACATCTAGGGATGTGTACCTTCTCCCTATTAAACCTGCACATATATTCTCGAGTAGGCTCATCATACCTTTGAATAACGCGATAGAGGTCGCTTGTCTGCTTCTCTGGCTTACGGCTACTAGCGCACTAGTGATTGAACGCATTGACTAAGTCCGCAAAAGATGTTAAGGATCTATTTGGCAGATTGAGGAACCACTGCAGTGATACCCTCGTTAAGGTGGACCCAAAGCCCTTGCACATGTAGGACTCTTTCAGGGGTCCTATAGTTGTTAGAACCATCATCTTCTGTTTTTATTGGTTGATGTGATCTGATGGGTCGTCGGTCCCATCATATAACGTCATTGTGGGTGGTTTGAATCCTATAGGCACATTGGTAAGGGCTATGTCGTCTACGAAAGGAGAATCTGCGTAACTCAGCAGGGCTGCTCTGTCAATGGAGAGCGGCATGCTAGGTACTTTTTTTTTATCATGTTTCTGAGTTCATGGAGCTGTTGTTCCCCCTGTCCTCTTGTTTCTGCAAAAGGGTTAGAGACAGGTGGAACAAAGCCAAAGGGATTACCTCTTGGCGCTGTTCCTACAAGGGTCTGCTCCACGGAGTAGGGCTGGCTAGCAAATATACTGCACAGAAGGGCTGCGTTGGTGATAGAACTGAACTGCTCGTTCGGAACCTGCTGGCTAGTGTACCTGTACTAGAGAAGTAGTAAGCCTCAAGAGAAAAACTAGACAGAATGTTACATGGGTAGTCTGCATGCTGGTCAGCATGGGTGAGTAATTGAGTGTTAGGCCTCCAAGATTCTACCTTGTAGCCAACTCAGGGGGAATGTGCTGTCCTGGTCCTCCACATACTGCCAACTCCTGGAGCGAGTAGGTTGCTGGAACCATCACTAGGACGCTCTGCATGATGAGTGCTAGATGAGAGGGTATCATGGCTACTATCCTTGCCCTCATATCCAAGTTGTCCTTTTGCAAGTTTTCTGTGGCTTTGTGCAGGGTGTTCATTTCCTTCAAAACGGCCTGCAGAGTATCTGAATCTGGTGGATTTGGGCTTGGGTGCCTAAAGGTTCCTGCAGAAGAGCTGCTTTGGACCTGCACTCCTGTACTGAACATCCCCGCTGGTCCACCCTATGCTGGTACAATGTTGGGGGTTCCTGGTAGACTTGTCGTTCCTTCTCTAGAAGATTCTGGATGTACCATGATGGCTAGGTCTGCAGATTTCTGGTAGGCACGTGGTGGACTATAGACTAGACGATAGTTTGGCTATCAAAATCGATCATTATACCCTACGGTGGGCGCCAAATTGTTTTGGTAAAAAATTACCTAAACCTATTAAATCGTTTGTTGAGGGGTCAAAATGATCTACTCTTTTTAGCCTTGAAAAGGGGGTTAATTTATATGTGATTTGTGATAGAATACGGATGAAAACTAAGTAAAAGTAACGACGAAAATAACAATAAAAGTAAAGTAATGAACGAGGACACACGAAAATGGTGACGCGGAAACCCAATCTGGGAAAAACCGCGGGGGGAGTTGAAATCCCGCCAATTAATGCACTATAATTCTTTAGGGTGTATTATGGCTGAACTACAAGATTCTGGCAGAATTAAGGGTATACGCTGACGGAACCACAAGATATACTCTGGTGGAACCACCAGATTCTGGCGGAACTGCAAGATATGCTCTGGCGGAACAAGAGATTCTGGTAGAACTCAGGGGGGCTACTGAAAGTACAAATGTTGCGTAAAATATATTGTTGGAATTTTGAATGATTGACTTAAGTTTTATGAGTATTAGAGTGTGAGTGTGTTGTAGAATGTGATGATGCTCTTTTCTTGATTCACTTGCTTTTATAGCACCAAATCCCTGCTGAGTGCCTCCAACGTTCCCCCTGAATTATCTCTTATTCTTCCTCAACTGCTCAAACTTCTAGGAAGCTGTTGCTAACTTGTTCCAGCTGCTGGTGCAATACTTTCTTATGTTTGTTCGCATTATGTGTTTCTTAATTTGTCATCTGACAGTCCTCCTTGATCCACATCATCAATCTACCATGTCCTTGATGAACCACTCATATGATGTCACATGTACAAGTAGTAAAAGTGTATATTTTGGCTATAACATTGTTCTTATAATTCCCTCATGAAACAAACAATTACCTAATTAATAATATGACTGCTTAGATGTTTATAGCTTCGTATCCAGCTACTTAAGGTTATGATATATTTAGGTTGGTATAAAATATCATTAGTCATTTTATGGTAATATAATCTTTTTCTTATTAGAATAGAATCCAAATGTTATATTGTTCCTACTCTTCCTAAAAAGTTATGTATATAAAATTATGATATATCTCAATTTAATACCAAATCTTATTTAGCTTCACTTTCTATATAAGCTATTTTATTAATTAATTAAAATTTTTTAAAATGTGATATATACAGAAAGGAAAAAAATATTACATATCTTGAAAAATCACCAAGTAATATCAAAACATGTTGATAACGCTTGAATGTTTGAATCATACATAGTAATATAACATTAGGCAAGATCTAAATTTATTAGGGAAGATCTATTGCTATATACATAGAACTGTATCAACCCTTTTTAGTTTAAGATAGAAATTAATATACCGTAGAATTGAAAAACGATACTCATTATCAAAACTAAATATTAAATAATTTTCAATTGATTATTGATTAATCGGAAGAAAATCTAAAGTTGCCAATAATTACTAAAGGAAAAACTTAGCTACATAAAATGTGTGTGAATTTACAATATGCGAGAAATTTTTAGGCATATATGGTACAAATATTATATCGTCAGTGGTATAGTAATATTGTACAATAATATAAAATTTACTTGAATCATAAATTTTATAATAAAACTCATAAGTTTTACAAAACTCGTAAATTAAACCACCAATGGTAGTACAAGCAATGATATAATCTATTTACGATTTTGTACAAATATGTCATGTTATTGTACACCTCAGCCAATGAGATAATTGAATCTTACTCTAATTCTCGAAAATAATAGAGTCAAATCTAATTGAAATGGAAACGAAGGATTCTCATTACTCGTGTATATGATGAAATGGTTTACTAAGTATATACCGAGTGTATCTAAGAATTTTTTCACAATCTTTTATTTATTAAAAAGTCTTAGTGTAGCTCCAAATTTTCTCGCCTAAAACAATATTGTGTTACATGTTTTAATGCTCAACCTATAAACGTAACATTGCATGTGTTACATGTTTTACTCACGAATATATCCCATTCTTAAAACCTTGCAATTGCATAGGATATAAACTAATTTCCAAAAAATACAATTAAAATAAAGTATATATTTCATAATGCATTGCATAGGTCTATCCTTACTTATTAAAACAACAACCACACTGCTTACTTCGCAAACAACCCTTAAAAGTATGACTTTTTATGGGAACACTTTATTATGAAATTTAATTATTTGTAATTGCAACATTGTATCCGTTTAACAATGACTTGATTTGTCTTTAAATATCTATTTAAATCAGGCCAAGTTAATTAAGTACGAAAATTATAAATGACTTTATATTTAAATCAATAACATATAAACAAATTATTTAACCGTACTCAGTGAAAAAAAGAAGTAAGGTAAAACCTGGAAATATGACCATTTAAATGATGGAATTTACGAGACCGTCAAATTTTAAGGGAAATAATTTAATACTCAATTTTCGCATTTATATAAGAAAATTAATTAAAAAGCAGCGACAAAATATTAAAACCCAAATTCTTGAACTATAGTCGGAATAATGTATAAAGATATTTTAGTTAAAAAGACTAAAGATTTAAAACTAGACAAAATATCGAAAGAAATACGTTAATTTAAAACAAAATGAAAAATATTCATAGAGAACGTAAATTATTTTCTTCAAAACATATTCAGATATGACTTTAGTACTTATAAAAATACTAAATATACAATGTTAAAGAGTGAAAAGATAAATAATTTGTATGATATACGTCTTCGAATACCAATGTGAATGTACATATACTTAAGTGTAAGATAATTGTATATACACTGTAGATTACACTAACCATATTAGCAGATCGATTTAACTTATCTAATCATGTATCTATTTATTATTTCACGGACGGGGGTCATAAATATTTAGATTATATTAGCCCATATTATACACTATGAATTGAACTACAAAGGGTTTATCTAATTCCGTATCTACTTATACTTTTTCACGACATATTGCACATATACTCCAACGTTTGTAATATAGATTATATTTTTAAATTATTTATACAACAAGTACTTCGTAGGAGACTACAACATGTACCTAATACAAGAACGAAAGATTTTACATGTAACAATCGTATTCTAATGATCGAATATGTTAATATATTTTGAATGTCAAATCGTTAAGTTTTAAAATATATGTTTGAAATATTTCGACGATAAATTTTAATGTTAATATTGCATATTCTTCATACGTCGTCATGTACAAGTCGTTAATTACAAATGAAATTGTTATACAAATAAAAAATCTTAAACATGGTATTAAAATAAAATTGTTATTTTTAGTTTATTATAAATAAAAAATCCGAAACAACAAACATCTGCAATTTGCACGGGTTTAAGACTAGTATTAGTTTAATGGAGTAACACTAGAAATAAACACTAAAATATCTAAGAATCCAAATTTAAACCCAAAATCACTGAAATCTTGAGTTCCCTAAGTATGTTTATTAGTATAATGAAAATAGAGAAAGAAACCGCCCATAAGATCCTAATTGTAATTGTGTACAAATATACTAATAAATCTTCAAAATCTGATATCCAGCCAAGTAACAGTTATTGTAAGGATAGGTAAAGATCATCATAAGCTATATAAAAGGGGAAGAACTAAAGGGTAAATCAATTGTCAGTCAAATCTCTTTTGTCTATGATCATAAGAAATACTTCTTCACAAAGATAAAAATAATATCAATTTTACTTAATATTATGGGCAATGATCAAAAACATGAGGGGTCTTCCTCCTCTAATTCATCAAAGAAAAGCAAAAGCTCAAGTAGTAATACTAATTCAGTTAACCCAAAGCAACCTCAAAGAGGACTTGGAGTTGCTCAATTAGAGAAGATTAGACTACACACTCAAATGGCCAATTGTGGATTCATCCCTCAACATCAATTTCCTTCATTTCCTACCTCTTTCTCTCCTTCCCCGTTTCAGGTAATTATCGTGTTATTGCTATTGTTTTACAGATGATGGCTTTTTTTTAATGATTGTATTATGTCGTGGGTAAGAATTGAACCTCCAACATCATGGTTGGACTAAGACAACTCTTACCATTCGAATTTACTCTTGTTCTTTTTGGCGGGTGCTTGATGGTCCATACATCTTTTACAAACTTTTGTGAACATCCTAATAGTTCAGAGAACCAAAGAATATACTTCTGTATTTAATATTCCTTCTAATAGAAATATATAGGCGTGGTTAACATTACCAGATTGAACTACAAATTAAGCCAAATCGTGTAAATAAATTGATGAAAAAAACATGATTTTACGTTGATCCCCGATACATATATTAATATAATTGCTAGATTTACGAGTTTAGTTAATCCGCTACATATACTTATTTTCCCTTACATTTATTTCTTCTGCCATATTAACATTTCTAGGAGGATATGAGAATACAAGCTGCCTATCATCAGGCAACACTACAATCATCATTAGCACCATATGGTTTTGTACCACCTCCTGGTTACAACCATCCCAATAATTTCATGGTACGTATAGATATATTGCATTATTTATCTTATCTTGGACGATTTTTTCCTTAACAGGATAATTTATTTTTTTAATATACCTATCTAATACATTTTGTTTGATTTAAAACGATTTAGTAATTTATTTTTAAAATACACCTATGGAAATATATTTTTTCTCGTGGATTTATGACCAACCTTTCTCTATGTAATTAATTAAACTCGTTTTTCATATCTTTAATTATTATATCATTTAATTTAAATTCTATTAAATATGAAATTTAATTATTAAAAATCGTAATGTAGATGGGATTTGGGGAACATATGCACACGATAGGTAACATCAGATTTGGTGAATCTCAGCCATCTATGACAACTAGGTATGTTGTATGCATTACCTATTGTGTATATTGGAATTGTAATCTTAAGATTTATTTTCCGTTTGAAAATGTTATTCATGGCAATTTACATGACAATTAAGCTAACAATTATAATGGTTGTATTTTTTTCTTTAATAGATGGAACCCTACTAATAATATGGTCGCGATGCCGGAGAATAATCAATATATTCAACCACAAGGTTTAGTTACTAGGCACCTTTTAAGTCATGTTGAGGTACGACAAAATTGCCTTGTTTATCTTTATTTAAAATCCTTGCGAGTTTCTAAATAAATAAAAAAGCATTTCTAGCTTTCTTACGAACGTTTTTGTATAAACATTACATTTTCAGCAAAGTAATGAAAGGAATAATATGATGGAAGGAAATGTATCAAGCAGCCAGTCAAGAAAGGAAGATGAAGATTTGGATTTGGAACTTAAATTATAAAATTAGATTTAATTTCATTAAAAATATCATTTCTTATAGCATATAATACATATAGAATACCACATGTTTCAGCAGATATAATTGTATGAACTAGGTCATAAATTTGAATGTTTCTAGTTAAATGTAGATTACTGATATTTTCATTATGTATTGGAAATTGAAAATCTTGATTTTTTTTATCCCGGATGACGAACATTTGTGATTTTGTGTTTCTTTTATGAAGTAAGTATACTCATAAACCATTTTATTAAGATAATTATTTTTGCCAATCTTTCAATAAATGAGTTTTTGTACAACAAATAAAGAATCAGCCTAAGCATAAAATAATAATAATTATTATTATCTAACAAAGCTTAGAAATTATGGAGTACTAAAGCAGCTTCTTATGATCGGTGTTAGTACAGACCTCAAGCATGTTTGGCCTAACTCTTTAGAAAGAAATTCTACTTTTGAAAATGAGTTTTTTGTTAAGCTACTTCTTGGAAAAATAGTACATGTTTGGCTACCATTTAACACAACTAATTCTCAAAAGAAGTTTTTTCTACTTGAGAAAATGCAAAATGTAAATATTATGATTAAAGTATATCAAGATGGGCAGTATCTATTTGTAGGGAATGCAAAATATAAATGAAAATGTATTTATTTTATTTTATTAATATATTTATAACATACAAATTTATCATTTATATATTAAACATTATAAAAGAAGAAGTAAAAGTTAGAAGCACCAATTTGGTGCTTCTACTTTTGAGCACAAAAAATAACTTTGAAGTTTATTAAAAATAGTTTTTAAGTTGCAAAAAATGAGTGTTTGACCATGTTTAAGCTTTTAGTGACTAAAAGCACTTCAAAAAATAAGGCCAAACACATACCTTTATGCCCTAGGTTCTCAAGATGATTGACTAACAACCACATGAACAACCTCTCTTTATAAACTCCCTCGCTCAATTGTTTACATTTGCTTTTGACACAAAGACAAAAAAAATAGTAAGGAATCATTTATTATTCAATTTAGTTAATGACAGGTAGTGGACACTTATCATATTGGGATCAAACTATTCATATCTTAATAGAGAAAGGTAATCAACTAAATACAACCTATTAAAACAGAAAAGGTAAACAATTGAACGGAAAGATAGGAGTATATGACTGGTGGACCAATAAAATTCTACTCTAGGTGTTCAAACACACGCTCGTTTGAAGGTATATCTAGACCTACGAAAGTTGACCTGACCCGAATAATCCGACATGTACCCGATCCGACATTCGAATTCAAGACCTGAGCTTACCCAAAACCTGAATTGACCTGGTCCACTATAACCCGACCCGAATGTTTGTTGTTACAAACTGATTAGTATCCATGAATAACTTGATAATACTCAATAATAACTTGAACCCGAAATAAATCAGCTTGACCCGAAGCTGACCCGCAGCAAACCCTGACCTGAACTGGCCCTTCTTGAACACAACCCGGTTGACCCGCTTGTCGAGTCTAGCTATATCCACTAATGGTACAAGTATGTGAATCCTGATGGCAATTTTTTTTCTTTTTTTTTGTTGGAATGAAAGGTTATAAAAAAATAGAGGGTAATATTTCAGTGACATAGGGGGTGGGTTTGGGGAAAGTGGCGTACTTGCTATTAGAAAATTAGTTGTACAAGTTTGGATTACAAAAGATGAATCATATTCTCATTCAAAACAACCATTGTGCAAGCTAGTGTCCTTAACGACAAAGTCAGCAATGGCATCCGTAACTTGATTAGTCGATCTTCTCACAACGACAATCTTCAAATGATGTGAGTCCTTCAATAGTACCATACACACAAGAATGATGTTAGCGAAAGGACCAAAAGGGGTGTTCGTCTTCACAAGAGCATTCACAGGATTCAATAAAGACATTATTCACAAAAAGATTAGCACGAAGTAGCTGTTTCTTAATGACAAGCACCTCACAAATGAACGGGTTTGAGGCAAACAACCGAGTAATCGTAATCATCCCCAAACCTAAGAACCGACACTATTTCTAATAACACAACTAACAGTAACAAAGGACCATAAAATTGTTAGAAACCACCTTGATTTGGTGATTCCCCAAACAAGAAAACACACGAATAAAGAGACAAAGGTTTAGAAAAAGACTGGGTAAATGTAAATTCTTCTCATAAGTTTGATTCTAAATATGAAGTTGACCTGAATAAGGCAATAGAATATGATTAGAAACCTAAATTGATCTATTTGATCAAAAAGTCGTTAGACTCAAATGAAATACTCCCTCTATTCCACTTTTACAAAAGATGATACGCTTACATCTTGTGTTGAGATATCGTTAACATATCGACATATTCATAAGTTAGGGATGCGGTATTATAAAATATATCATAGAGAATAATGCTGTGATTTTCTAGCATATAATATATTCCGTTACAGGTATTAACAGATTTACGGTATTATTATTATTATTATTATTATTATTATTATTATTATTATTATTATTATTATTATTATTATTATTATTTTGCATGAAAGTTATGTTCCTTTTATTCATCCATGAAGGCAAAGTAAAAGGAAGCAAGTTTACAAGCAAAACCAAACCCCTAAAACTTAGAAATTAAGCTCTATTTAGTCTATGAACTATACAATCATAGTTCTTGTACTTAGCCCGGCTTAAAATCCTGATACTAACGTCACTTTGAAGCTTCTTAAAGAGGTAGCTAGAAGATCTTTCCAACCCTCCAAAAACTCTCATTTTCCTCTCAGACCAGAGGTGGTATATCATAGCAGCTATGTAGCTTCGATACCATCTAGCCTTCCAGGGTCTTCTGTGTCTCCTATGATTGATCCATTCAAGCTCAGCTTTGCTGTCAATGGCTCTCCCAGGAAGGGCCAACCTGATAACAGCAGCCCAGAGTTGGAGTGCATAGGGGCATTGATAGAATAGATGCTGATGGGTCTCACTACTGGCCTTACAGAGCACACACCTGTTAATGATAATCATACCTTTCCTAATGAGGTCATCAATGGTACTCAGCTTGGATTGAATAGCTAGGGAGGCAATAAAACTATGGCTGGGAATGATACTATGATGGCTCAGACAGATAGCCCAGGAAAGAGAAGGCTCAACAGTCCTAAACCAGTCATAAGCATGAGATATGGTGAATTTCCCATTAACAATCCAGGAATCATTCAAATTGGTTGCATTACTCTGGATGGCTTCCAGTGCAGAGGAGGAGCTCATCCTTGATTTTCAAAATGCTGGTCATGCCTTCATTATGGCAGTCCTTCCTACAGAGTTGCCAAATGCTTCTACCAGGCCAAAGATAGGCCTGACACCAAGAGAACCAAAGACCTGTTTGTTTCTTGTCCAACACCCAAATCCATTTGGCCAAGAGGGCTTTATTCCAGGACAAAAGCTCCTTAACATTGAAACCACCCTCAAACCAGGGAGAACAGATATTATCCCAGCTCTTGTTAGTCCATTTCCTTTGATGCTCCTCAATACTCCAAAAGAAATCTTTGCTCATTCTATTAATCCTCTTAAGGATATTTTTAGGGAGGATAGTAGTGTTACAGCAAAAAGAAGCAAGACAAAAAAACAGCAATAAGCAGTTGAGCTTTGCCAGCATAAGAAAGGAACTTGTTGGCCAAGTGCTGGATATTTTGCTACATCCTATTAAGAAGAGAATCATACATACTAGAGGTATTCCTGGCAGTGTATAGAGGCAGACCAAGATACCTGAAAGGGAAAGAACCCTCAGAGAACCCAAATAGCGGAAGAATTTCTTGCTTAACACTGTTAGAAACCCCACCCGCATATATATCAGTCTTTTCTTTATTGGCATACAAACCTGAGGATGAGATACATCCCATAATCCAGTTTATGAACTGATGTGGAAAACTGAGAGCAGTAAGCATATTCTGTATGAAAACCCATTGCACAGAGTCAAAAGCTTTCCTAATGTCTACCTTAATTAGACATCTTGGAGTAAGATACTTCCTACCATAACCCTTAACAAGAGCTTGAGACAACATAATATTCTCATGAATACTTCTATCCTGGATAAAAGCATCATGTTCAGGCCCCACCAGAGATGGAATGACACACTTAAGCCTTTGAGTAAGGACTTTACTTATGGTTTTGTACATAATAAAGCAACAAGAGATATGCATGTAATCAAGGACAATACTGCTAATCAGCTTCTTTGGTATCAAGGTAATTAAAGTAGCATTAGCATGCTTGCTCCTTTTTCCAGATCTGAAGAAAGCTTGGACAGCAGTGCAAAAGTCATTCCCAATATAATTCGAAGAGGCTTTATAGAAAGCAAATGAAAAACCATCAGGTCCATGGCTCTTGTCAGAGCCAATAGCAAAAGGGGCAGCCTTAATTTTAGCATTCTCAATAGGTCTAATTAGACCCTCAAAAGCATCCTCCATCAAGCGATTTTCCCTTTGAATATAATCATTATCAAGAGGAATAACAGGAGTAGCCTTACCAAGAAAACCTTCATAATACTCCAGAAAAGCCTTAGCAACCTCAGTTTGACCAATCCTATCAGCCCCTTTACTATCTTTAATATGACCAATGATTTGTTGACAATTCCTCATTTTAACTCTAGCAAAAAAATATTTCGAAGAAGAGTCATTCTGAGATATATGCAGACTCTTAGCTTTTTGTCTTAGGATTTTTTTTCTCAATATTCCACAGCTTAATAAACTCAGCCAGCCTAGTATTCTCTTGCTTAAGCAAAGAGGGGGGAAAAGGGTTGCTTTGAATAGCAAGCTGACAATCAACAAGGTTTGACCTAGCATCAGTCACCCTCCCTCTTATACCCCTAAAGTTCTTCCTATGCATCTCTGACAGTTTATGTTTCACAAGCTTAAGCTTAGAAAACAACTTGAAAGAATGAGAGCCCTGAACATCAGTGTTCCAAGCTTCCTTCACAGTAGTATGATAATCAGGGTGATCAGTCCAACAATTAAGAAAGCTAAACCTAGATCCCTTAAACTCATCATTAAGGATAGTAACAATGACTGGAGAATGATCACAGACCCCAGCAGGGAGGAAGTTAGCAGAAGTGGCAGGGAAGGCAGTATGCCAATTAGCACTAACCAAAGCCCTGTTTAATTTGGATCAAACAATGGTATCAACATCTTGTTTATTTTCTCAAGTGAACTCACAACCAATACCTTAGAGAACATGCCTCTCGTTAGCATCATTACTAGCATAGATGATAGTCAGATAGAAAACAGTATTAGAAGCATGATGAGTAACTCTACAGTGAATAAACTGAGCATGGATGACCTGACAATCAATGGTAGTAGTGCCAGGTTTCCAAATAACCCAAATCCTCCATTATAATGGTGATCATATTACAAATAACTTTGTAGTCTTTAAATCTACTATTAATAATTTTTTTTGCTTTATTCACCTTAATCCTAGTTTCAAGTAACCCAAGGATATCCACATTATTACCACCCAGAAAGTGGAGAACCTCATGTTTCTTAAGAGGGTCATTACCCCCTCTTATGTTCCAAGTAGAGATCTTCATTTACCTCGATCAGGAGGAAGAACCCCCACTGAGATATGATGCATAATCTCTGCCATCAGACCAAGAGGCTGACTCAGAAAAGAGTCAGAGGATATCCCTCTCTTCAAGGCTATTTTAGATTCTATCCCCTCCCCTACCTTGACACATTGTTGATGCATTACAGAAGGTTGAGGAATGTCATGAGCAGGCACAGAAGGACCCAGATAACCCTGTTCATTTCCTGTTGAGGTACAACCTAGTGACAAGGATCCAGTAGATAAATGTTTCTTCAACATCCCATCAGACAAAAGTTCTGCCTGGTCCATTAGAGATTCAAAACTATTATATGTAACAACTCCTACAGATGCAGATGATGATGATCTCTTCAAGGCTATTTGAGCATCCTCATCCTTATCCCTCTTGCTGCAATCTTGATGCATTACAGTAACAGACAGATTAGGAGCAACTACAAGATCAGTTTCTCCCAAGATGCCTGTTGCTGAGGTACCACCTAGCAAGCAAGGTTCACAGCCAGTTTTAAGATCCACCAGCTGTGGTTTTGGAGCAAGTTTTGGCCTATTCTTCTTACAAGTCTTGTCCTGATGTCCCATTTTTCCACAGCATTTACAATAAAATGGGATGTATTCATACTCAATCCTCTGTTGAGAAGGCCCAAAAGAAGTAGTTAGACAAACTAAAGAAGGTAAAGTAGCAGATATGTCAATTTCCACCATTTGCCTGGCAAAAGAAAGCTTTGCCTTACAAGTATTATGTAGTTCTGCAAACATGGGTCTCCCAACTTTGCTCGACAGTTTACTTAGCACAGTAATGGACCATAGATAAGGGTCCAAATCAGGGAAAAGCACCCAAATAGGTAATAGAGAAACCTTCTCCATGACTGTAGAAAAAGGAGTCCATTGCTTAAGAATCAGGTAATTATTATTAAGCTTCCAAGGACCATGTTTGAGGACGTTGTTCATCTCCAATTCAGAAGTGAATCTGAAGCTAAACCATCCCTTCTTGAAATAGTGAACGATGGGTTTAGCAAATCCACTCCAGTTTTTCCCCACAAAATCCTCCATTTGTTTCAAGTATGGTTTCATACCAATTACATGTCTCATAAGAGTAAATTGCTATATTTTCAGTTCATCTTGGAAATCATCCAACCCTACCTCAATGTCAATGGAGTTTTTGCTTTCCTCATGAAAGAACAAGTTCATTCAAACTTGGTTTTTGGGCTTAACAATATCGGGCCATTTCTTCTCAACAGTCCTCTCTTCATTACCCAAGCCATTAAGAGCATTCACAGGTTTAGGAGAGACAGAAACTGGAGCAATATTGCCCTTAGCATTACCCAAACTATCAGCAGCAGAATTCACCAAAATCCTGGATTCTTCTGAAACGATAGGGATAACACTTGGACTAACAGCAGAAATATTCACATTTTTGTCCAAAACAACAGAGGAATCAGAAACTAAGGTTGGATTAACAATGGTGATTCCAGAAGTAGCAGATACTAGAGTAGTAGTCAATTTTTTAGTCGTAGCAATCCTAGTTTTAGTTCCAGAGCTTTGAATCGCATCAACAATAATATCATTCAAGCAAAAATTGCGAGATGAATGTTCATGGGTTTTGAACGAAATATCAGAATTACCTACAAAATTATCATGAGAGTGATCAACAGAGCTAGAGGAAGCCAATGGTGTGCTTATCTTGGGTGGATGACTTCTCCCTCTCTTCATCGTAGCAGAAGAGTTCATCAATGGCGAAGGAATTACAGAGAAAAGGGTTTTAGAGAGAGAAATTAAAATTCATCTCTCTAAATCTTGATTATTATTATTATTTTTTTTATTATTATAAGATGCGCGCAACTTTCATTAAAATAAAATGAAAAGTTTACATGAAGTTTGTGGGGAGCCGAGTGACAATTTGGGCCCCCATCCCTTTACGTACGGCAAAGCTAAGTCTGGTTAAATATAAGCTGCCACCCAAGCTACAACATCCTAAGATACCGAGAATTTCTGGATCAGCTTGAGCAAGTCAAGAGTATCCGAGCTCAGCTCTCCAAGCGAAGAGAAAGAGAAGGGTAGGAAACGATAGCCAGCAGCCGCGCATAAATCCCCATACTTAGCACATTTGCGCTGAGCAGTATCAATGATAACCCGTCCCAACACTAAATCAGACATCCCAGTCTGAGTCAAGGGGGAAGACCATGTCAAATCAACACACACATCACGCCCTCTGTCCCAAGAATAAAGTATCAAATCCGCAAGACGAAGAGATTTGTCGTGCCCGTCAACCAAACCGATATCAACCTCCTTACCTGCAGAAATTCCAGACCTATAGCAGATGTCGAATAAGGTGTCACGAACGAGGTTATGCCGATGCTTAACCCCCACAGTACCAGTACAAGAAACAGCGTGGTCCTCCTACACATCATCAGCAAAAACCCGAGAACAATCAGGACAAGGCCTAGATACCGCGAATAACGGAACACCCAATCGATACCCCAGCACACAACGGTAAGTCCTCATGTTCATAGTCTCACCCAACCCAGAAATAGGAACCGCACACAACCAATCAGAGGAGTGTGCACCCTGCTGAGACTTCCACAACTCAAGCTGGCGCGGTGTCAAAGAGAAAACAGATTCTGAAAAAGCAGCAACCGTCGCGAAATATATATCTGCCAATTTATTCATAAGTTTAGGGGCAGCGATTCCCCTAGGATCACGTAAAAAAACAGAACCTGTAGTCTCCAAAAACACCTGCAAGGCATCGTCAAAAGTAGGACCAGCACATACAATACCAGAAGCCCGCAGGAGTGATATACGATTAATTTAGACCGTTTCCCTTCTTTATTTTCTTATGTTTCGGCGTATTTAGTTTAGTTTAGCGTCGGTTTTATCGTATTTTGGCCGTTATCCCGTGTACACTCATACTATTTAATTTCGTCTCAATTTATAGGAAATATGCCAAGACAAGGACGAGACGGGATGAGAACCGAGAAACCGTCACAAAACTAAACACAAAGAAGAAAATAAGAAAGAGGAAGGACGGTCAAGGGGCGCCAGCCGGTAGGTGGCACCGGCACCCGGCCCACCGGCTTGGCCACCCACTCCTCCAAACTGGCGAAAAAAGAGGAGAAATGGCAGAGAGCCCCAGCCGGCTTAGCCCACCGGCAGCCGGCCGGACCGGCTGGGGAAAAACCTTGAACCAAAGCGTGAAGAAAATACGGAGAAAAGTAAGAGGAGGCGCCAGCCGGCAAGGACCACCGGCAGCCGGTCTGACCGGCTGGGTCAGTCGCGCAGGAAGAAGACGAAAATAAGGAAGAAGAGGCGCCAGCCGGCCAAGACCACCGGCATCCGGTCTGACCGGCTGGGGAAACACCTTTGAGGCCGCGTGAAGAAAAGAAACGAAAGAAGGAGGAATAACATTCAGGGGGCGCCAGCCGGGCCAGGCCGCCGCCGGCCGGTCGGCCGGCTAGGACCCCCCTTGTCCACAAATTTGTTTTTTTTTTCTTCTTTTGACCCCCTAATCCTACCAACCGATAAATACCCCTCTCCTAATTACCCCTAGACACACAAACCTAGACACAAGAACCCTAGTATTTAATAAGGAATATCTCCCTAATTAGTACTCTAATCTCTCTTAATTAGTGATAACTACTCAATTTCCTAGTTAGTTATTGTTAGATCTAGTCTTTCTCTTAGTTACTAGTGAAGATTTGGGTTGTAATTTGAAGACAAGAGCAGACTCTTATTTGATTATTAATCCAAGTTTCAATATTTCTTACAAGTTTGGTATAATTTCTCATCTTTAATTCATTAACAGTCTTCTAATTACTTGTTCTTGTTTATTTATCTAGTTTTCATGTTGAATACGTCTTCTCTTGTTTATTTCATATCAAAGTATCCATCTTTAATGTCTTCCTCTATTAATATGAGTGAGTAGTGTATTGCTAGAGTAAGATGGGGGATTTAATGTAGGTTTGTGGGTCGATTATGGTAATTGGGCATAAAGATTGAGTCTTTTGGTATTCTACTTGTTTTGTGCACACAAGGTGTTTGTTGGAATGATTGAATGAGTAATTTGAGTCTTTCCCATGTTTTATTACTAGTTTGAGTGAGAGCTTAGACTTGTATTGTTGTGGTGTGTGTGTTGGATGTTTAGGGGGAGGTTAGGGCGAGAACCCAATCGAACCTTAAACTAGGGCTCGTCTCGCATCGAGAGGTGGAGGCTTGTCTTTTAATCCGTCTTACACCGAGAGGTGGAGACATGTTTAGACTCACCTTTAGACTAGTCCTAACCCCCACCATAATTGACCTATGATTACATTAATGAACCAATTCACCCTAGTTCCTTTTATTTCTTGTTTTATATCACATCTTGCCTTCTTGTTAGTCTTGTTTAGCATTAATCTTCTTCAACTTGCTTTTAGCTAGAACTAAACTAGAATTTGATTAAACCGCCTTAGAACCATAATTACCGTCCCTTGGGATACGACCCTTGCAATACCCAACGATAATTCGTCCGCTTGCGAGGTTAAGTAAAACTCACATCAAGTTTTTGGCGCCGTTGCCGGGGACGGCAATATTGGATGAGATAGTTTAATTGATTTTAGGCTCAGTTCACTTTTATTTGTTTGATTTTCCATTTGTCCTAGTGCTTCTATTTGCATTAGGATAATTTGATCTTTCTTTGAGTGCAGAAGTAGGTATTTTATCGGACCTCTTTTCCCACTTGATCGAGAGATTGAGAAGACTTTCCGTGCAAGAAGAAGACAAGCACTTGTTTCCTTAAGAGGATCCCCACCTATTCTTACCTCCATAAATACTCCACCACCCACAATTGAGCCTTCAACTTCACAAACACCACCTCCCAATTTATCACCCCTCATCATACCTACAAACAAGCCCATAACTACATCACCGATAAATTCACCCACATTCTCTCAAAATTCAAACAACACCCACTCACCAAATTCCCCAATTTCGCCAAATTCACCAACAAACAACCCTTTCATACAAGAGATAGCGGACCGACCTGTGGGCTACTACAATAGGCCGGACCTCAACCGGTCTTGCTCGGCCATTAACTACGGAGCTATTGCCCCCAACACATTTGAACCCCGCCATCATGTCATTTCATTCATTCAACAAGACATATTTCATGGGTTGAAGAATGAGGATGCTCATGAACACTTGGTAGGTTTTAAGGAGAAGGTGGGAACAATAAAGAGGAATGGGATCACCGAAGACCAAATCTTACTCATGCTATTTCCCTTCTCCTTGAAGGACAATGCAACAAAATGGTTGAATTCCCATGAACCGGGAACTTTCACCACTTGGGCTAGCCTCTCAAAAGCCTTTATCACCAAGTTCTACCCCCCCCCCCAATCCGCAAGAATAAGACATGAAATCCAAACTTTCAAGCAAAAAGACTATGAGGCATTGAGTGAAGCTTGGGAGAGGTTTCGAGATCTTCTAACCTCTTGCCCTCATCATGGTACCCCGAAATGGTTGACTACTCAAATTTTCTTTCAAACACTAGAGCAAAGATTTCGAGACATGATAGTGGTGGCCTCCGGGGGAAATTTCGATAAGATGAACAACGCCGAAATCACGGAGATGATTCAAAACATCTCCGAAATGGAGAATAGCTATGGTTTGAGAGAGAGCAAAGGTAAGAGTGAAGGGCCTAGTAGGCTTGAGTTGGAGACAAAACTTAAGTTGGATGAGCTATCTAAGAAGTTTGATAATTTGGGGTTGGAAAGAGGCAAGGGACAAATTCATCATATCAAAGGGGAGAGACCTAGCCATGCTAGAGTCTACTATCTTGAGCAACCAAGGTCTCCTCCAAGAACCTATTCTCAACAACCTATTTGTGACACATGTGGTGGTGTAGGCCACACATATGACTTATGCCCATCATTTCCAAGAGATGACCATGTTCAACAAGATTGTTATTCCTTGCAAGATCAACCAAGGTACTCCTATCAACGCCATGAAACCTTCTACGGGGCTTTTCCCAATCAAGACCCGAGGATTTCTTATGAGGGTCAACCGTTGGACCCCAAATATCAAGCTCCTCAATACCAACCACCTCCTAAACCCGACCATTAAAGGTCTTACAACAACAACCAAGGCCAACATTCCGACTCTAGGAGATTTTCACATCAAAGCAACCAATCCTATGTCCCTCCTCCATTTAGAGATCAAAAAAACAACAACAACCGAAATCAACACAACAATCACAATCCTCAAAATCAACAAAAGTTCCAACAATCCCCCCCCCCCCTCGATTGAACAACCCAACTCTTCCATTGAACAAATTTTGAAGGGTATGGAGAATAGGGCTATGCAACGTGAGGCAAATACGGAACAAATGATAAAACTCTTGAGATCCGACATTTCTAATGTCCAAGCTCAACAAAGAAATTTTCACTCTAACTTAGCCAACCAAGAACCCATTACCGTTCAAAAAGAGGAACATGTTCTACCAATCCAAGGCTCCCACCTTAAGGATGACCCACCACATCACCAACAATTACATGCTATCACTTTGGTGGGTGAGAACAAGTTGAAAAATCCTCAAAAACCCATGAGTTCCAATGAAAAAAGAAAGTTGAAGGGTAAGATGGTGGAAGACCATTACCCTAGTGAAGATGAAACGACAAGGGAAAATGAAACCACCCAACCTCCTCCAAATGCGGCCCAAGATTACAAACCTCCTATACCTTTTCCCAACCGGTCCAAGGCCATGAGTAAAGAGAAGAAATTTTCAAAATTTGTGGGAATGCTAAAAAAGCTTGAAGCCTCATCACCTTTCACCGAGGTGGCGAGCTAAATGCCACTTTACACCAAATTTCTTAAGGAGGTGTTGACCAAGAAGAGGAGCATAACCAATGATGGGTTTGTAGTCTTGACGGGAGAGTGTAGTGCGGTGCTTTTGAACAGCATGCCTAAGAAACTTCAAGATCCGGGGAGCTTTTATATACCTTGTGTGGCGGGAAACATTCTGATTTCAAGAGCTCTTTGTGATCTAGGAGCTAGTGTTAGCATCCTTCCTCTACCCCTTGCAAAAAGGCTTGGCCTTGAATATTTGAGACCCACTTCCATGACCATAGACCTTGCCGACCGCTCGGTCAAATATCCTAAGGGAATTCTTGAAGATATCCCGGTCAAAGTGGGTAATATCTACATCCCCGCCGACTTTGTGCTCTTGGACATTCCCGAAAACCAACAAACTCTCATTATCTTTGGGATACCATTCATGGCAACCGGAGGTGTCATCATTGATGTCAAGAAAGGGCACCTCTCCTTTAATGTTGGTGAGAGCAAAATTGATTTTTCTTTGATGGAGGCTTTGTCCAAGCCGATGGTGGAAAGTGTCTATTCGGTGGATGTCATTGAAGACATTGTTGGTGATTTGATAAAAGAGAAGAGTGATGAAAGTGATGACTTGTTTGGTGTTGTAGCTTTGGAGAAATCTAGGGAGAATGAAATAGAGTGTCTTATTGATGATGAAATTGAAGCATATTTGAACTCTCCAATTCCATTTGATTTAGGCTCTTTTGAAGGTGTTCCTTGGCTCCTTGACTCCTCCTCTAATTGGGAGAGCCAAGTTGATGAGATTGAAGAGGCCATGAGAGAAAATTGCTTGGGAAAATCTCTTCTTGATGAAGAAAACGGTGAAGTTGAGATCTTGCTTCCCCCTTCACCTACCACTTTGAAGCCTTCTATGCCCTTGCCTCTTGATCCTCTTGAGAGGGTGAGTGTTTTCACACTCTTTACCCCTCCCATCTACCACGATAAGCCACCCAAAATTACCAAGGGGTGTGGAGAGTTGCCATGTGAGTCTAGCTATATCTTGCCAACATCTCCTACTTTATACCACAAAGAAGACGGTGAAGAGTCGATCGAGCTTGGGTTGAGTTTGTCGGTGTATCATTCTTTGAGTCCCCTTGCTATTTACTTGTGCTTGTTAATGGGGCTTGCTCAAGAATTTGATAAGTTGCTCCGCGTTTTGAGCAACGATGATGCAAAGCGGAGGCAAAATTGACAAGCTTCCCTTGTGGGTACGAGTAAGTGGACTACTTCACTCCCTTGAGCATATGCATTTTGATGAATTTTATTCATTCTTAGGCATTCATGAGTTGAACATTGTCCCTTACCCAACTTTGAAAATCCAAATAAAATTTTCTTGAATCCAAAGTTTTCCCCCAAGCATCCAAATGCGAGTTAATTCAAATTAGCTCTCTTTTCATATCAATAAACAAACTTGCATCCATGTAGTTAATTGCATTTATTTTAGTTTCACTTCACTTTTTGCATTTTCATTTACATATTCTTGCTATTGAAAAACTCAAAAACATGTTATTGCAATTAGTTTGCGTTCTTTTATTTTGCTCTTCCCCTTCTAGCTTTTGGACCATTGAGGACAATGTCCGACTTAAGTGTGGGGTGGAGATTAGTGTATAGATTAATTTTGAAAAATTTAAAAATTTTGAAAAAAAATCCTAAAAATTAGTTTGTATATAGTTTATTTTGTATATATTGTTGTGTGTTTCCTCTTATCTCCATCCATAGGTGCACCCCACATCATAAGAAGCACAAAATAGGGAAAATGAAGACGCTATGGTGAGATCTTTTCTATCCTCTTCTCCCCTATCTCTTTTTCTTCTTACTTGTTGTTTGAGGAGGACGGGATGTGTTGATGACGATGTTGTGGATTTTGTTGATTGGCGTGTGTGCCACTTATGTGCTGTTAGGAGATAGCATTAGCTTGTGTGCCATATAGTCGGTTAGATCGTGTGCATTTAGGTTGTATATATGCTAGATTGCATCATGGCATATAGTTGCATTTAGAAAAATGGTTTTATAAATTGTCTATTTGGAAAACTTGTTGAATGTGCATAATCCCTTCTATCTACTTTTTCATTCATAAATTGTTCATCTTAATCGTGGAATTTTAGACGCCCTAGGTTTTGCATTTCTAATGAGTTTTGACCCGTCTACTAAAGCCGAGTCATTAGTTTGCGCTTATTACACCGCGACAACCTCAATTGATGTCAATATTCCGTTAGTTGAAAGAATTCTTAGGTGACAGTCTTACTATGCAACCAACCTTGATTCAGTGTTCTTTCACTTCTACTTACAAAAAGGAAACAACACAAACAAGCCAAAAATATTGAGTCAAATATCATGTTTTCTTGTTTTCGTCGAGGAAATGCAAAACGGAACTTCTAGGGATTCTAGTGGACCCAGATCTAGGGTCCCTTTCGATGCCACTACGGTGGGGATACCCCTATTATTAGTTCCGACCGCGTGCCCTTGACGGAAACCGTGTGCTATAATGTCAATAATTGCAAAATCAAGAATGCAACTCAAAAAGAAAGAAAAAGAAAACCAAAAGAGAAAAATTATAGAAATGAAAAATTTCAAAACAATAAGACTCAAATTTCCTTTTCCTTTAACTTTTCTTGGATCATTTACCATTGAGTTGCATAGTGAGACGGGACGACCCTTGTATCTCATTTAGTTGAGAAACGTGAACTCCATATGCTATTGTGTTTAATAACGTCTCGGGGATCTCATTTCCATCTTCCATTTTATCGCTCTTGACCAAGCTAGTAGTAGACGGGACTCGAAGTTTTCATTAGACTTGCACCGCTAAGAGGAGAACACTTTTCCATGCTTTATTATACTAGTGGCTTATAAGGATCATGCATTCATTTAGGCGGTTTTCCTCATAGATATTTTCGTCACATGGATGAGGCGTGTGATTATTCTTTTGTTAGGTGCATTCTTGTCATGATCCTACATGCTTATCATTTGGATGTATCACAAATTTTCCGCAATCCCCCACTTGACTTGCAAGGGAGTACATACTGAAAGTCCTAGACCTCTAATTAGACTCCTCTAATTAGTTCATTAAATTACATTAACTTAATGATTTAGGATCTAGTTATCATGCATGCAAATATAAAAGCATAAAAGAAAAGATAAGACGAAAACATCCTTACATGGGGTATTTTCGGTTCAATATGGGCACAATAAGAACTCTTTCTTATTCTTCTTGAGCATGAAATTAATGGATGATCCTCCATAAAACAACCTCCGAAGTAGAAGGTCTCCTTCTAGTTGCACCCAAGATTAAACCCAAATAATCTTAACTTATTATTAACTAGATAATAAGTAAGACAAATGTTACTAATATTATTGTATTACTACACTAGTAATATGTAGAGAATATTAGTGTTTATGAGAGTTTAGAGAGAAGTTGAGGATTTTAGAGAGATATCTAAAACAAGTGAAAGTGAATGAGCAAAAAAGAAATGAACAACCAAGTGCACTATATAAGGGCACTTGGCCGGTCATGGTATCACCAAAATGGTGATTATTTTGCTTATTATATTCTCATGCAAATGACTTGAGTGTAGGTAAGAAAATGATAATGATCATGTGTCATAACATGTCATAATCACTTGGTGGAGTGTGGATATAGTAGAGAATAAACACGATTGTTTTTCTACTAGCAAAAATCGGTCCACATGTGTCTTATATGGACCATTTTGCTTTTTGATATTTGTCCCACAAATACTTATTAATCATATGCTTAATTATCTTGCATAATTAAGTGTTAATTTGATCATATAACAATTATATGACTCAAATTAATAAACAATATGTACTTAAATTTTAAGTGGTATTTTACCATTATATCAATATATAATGGATCCCACAATGCCCAGTTAATTTATTTTACAACTCCTTGTAAATATAATTAACTAATTACCTCTACCTCAAAATATATGCATTAGCTCAACTAATTTAATGAATTAACGATTAATCACTAAACTAAATCTTATTTAATCGTATTAAAATAAGACGTAAAATTTATTCAGTCAGTTATCGTATAATTGACTAATAAACTTAAGTGGAATGAGTTCCTAACTCAATTTCCAATAAATAACTCTCGTAACTAAAAGTACATATCAAATATATGTAATGCCCTAATTAAACTGTATCGTATACAAATAATTAGTATTCTATTTGGGTCCCATCCTATAGGTGTGACCTAAAGGGATCAGTTGATCACCGACGTCATACGACAATAACGTCAAACTCTAGTCAGCCGAGCGTTACCGATTTACGTTAATCAACTGACGTGGAGTATCAAAATATACTAATCATGCCAAGTATATTCCAAATGAGATTTATTATATAAATGCACTATTGTGGAGGACACTTACTCCAACAATCTCCCACTTGTCCGATACAAGTTGTGCATGTAGCGACACTATTGTGGAGGACTCCTACTCCAACAATATCTCCCACTTGTCTCGACAAGTTGTGTGCTACCGATTCCCTTGTCTCATTTGCGTCACATCCTCCCACTCATCGCAAGGTGTCTTATAGGTCGCACTTGCGATTTAAAATTTATAAATATAGTGGTTTTCTCGAACTGGGAGAGTAACTGTCTGACCGGAAAATATACCAGAGATCAGTTCCGAGCGTGGCCACGCATTTCCAGTCACTACTCCTCGAGTGGCCCGAAGATGTTAATACCCAACGTGGGTGGACAATTCCTGTTGACCCATCTTACACTGTATGATGCAGATCACCATGACCCAGAAGATGTCCATCGGCCTCCTTTCACGGCACGACCAAGGACAAAAACCAAAGTCAATCGGAAATGACACCGACTCAGGTAAATGGTAACCAGTCTATAGAATCGACTCATAGGAATAAAATAGAAATCCCCGCCACGACCAGGCTTCAACAATTTTGATAAGGGACTCTATTATGGTCACTGCCCGACAGAGTGTCTTCACAGTCTGTCTATGTAAACGACCAGTCATCTCCATGACCCTATGGTGCTGAACCAACCATTGATCGACTTACAATCTAGTCACTTCGAGACGTCACCTCAAATGAGTGACTAGGGACAAAACACTAAGTTCATCCTGTTCACTTAAATTGGGTTCAACCTTTCTTTCAACCAATTCGGATAAACAAAGTATTAAAATTTAGTCAAATTAAATAAAGGAGGTTTTAATGAAACTCTAACAATGAATGCGATTATCAAATATTTGAAAAAATTGATACGCTATCAATAATTTCATATCTCATAATCTATAGCAATTCAGGTACATATTTCAATCCCATTGAAATGACATGACTATCATGTTCAGCCTGCAAAAGGCATGGTAATGGATTAGCAATACTTGCATCTTTCCTACCGTTCTGATTGATATTTCTCTTTGTCTACGTAATCTCATATTACATAAAACTTTCTGAGTACATGTCTAGGTTTGAATCTAGACTTAGGACTCTTGGCCTAAAGGTAGCTCCCACTGTTTTACCAATATCGATCATGGGATAGGATATACAACTATAGGAACTACTTCTAGTCCCTCCAATACTGTCGAATCCAAGCTACTTTCATATGCATCATCATATGATGCAATGTACTCTATTTCCGTTGTGAAATCCGCAATGATAAACTGCCTGGAACAATTCCAGCGGATTCATGACATTTATATTTGAAAATGTCATTCCTACTCGGAACCTTTCCAATAGTCTTTTCTGCTTGGAACTCTTCCAACAGATAAATCTTCTATAAAACACAGCCAGTTCGTGATTTCAGATCACTTTGATCAGTTTGGAAACTGAAGTCTGTGTAACCCCTTACACACAACTCACTGTAAACTCCAAACACATGGAACATATCTTTAGTCCTTTGCAAGTACTTAAGGATGTTCTTTATGGCTATCAAGTGACTCTCATTTGGATTTGATTGCAAATGATTCGTCATGCTCAAAGTATGCTAAATGTCGGATTGAGCATACATTACAGCATATATAATTGATTCCGCAGCGGAAGCAAAAAGGAATCAATTATCATGCGTTCAACTTCCTTGAACTAGTCAAAGATCTTATCAATATAAGAATTTTGACTTAACGCTAATATCCTTTTAGATTTATCTCCATAAATCCAGATATCTAAAAGATGTATTCTACTTCTCCAAAATCTTCCATCATCTAAAATGATCAATATGTCTCCACATATAAGACTAATGAAAACCATATAACTCCCACTAAAATTCATGTATTCAACATAATTCCTCGAGATGTCGAGAAATGTTTTATGACATGATTGACACACTACTCTTTAGTGCTTACTTAAGACATCCTCTTAAGCTTGCAAAATTAACTTAGGATAATTAGGATCTACGAACCCACATGTGAATATAAAATATACTACCTCTTCTAGAATCGTATTCAAGAAGGTGGTCCTTGAGGTCCAATTGACATCATACTATTATGATATGTTGTAATCGCTAAGTATATTCGAATGGATCCAAGAATTAAGGTTAGTGCAAAACTCTTTGCCTACCTATTTATCTTTGAAAACATTGTAATGTTTATCCATGCAAATTTCGATCTTAAAAATCAATTTGCATTGAAGAGGTCGTACTTCTTCAAGTAAAATTTACCAGGTCACATACCTGACGAACATGCATGGAGTCCATTACGAATCGCATGACTCTAAGCCATACCAAGAAGTTGGGACTAGAAACAGTCTTTTATAAGTCACGGATTAGAATTCATCACTATTAAGGAGTGATAAAATTCCACCTGACCTCTTAGGTTCCGAAGAAACAACTACTGAACAAGCAATGAGGAAACTTTTTCCGGACCATATGCTCAGATTGTGGCTCTTGAAACATTTTCTCCCACTCTGCCTTATCAAGAAATAATCGTATTTTTATTGAAAGACAGCATCACGAGTCACAAACGCTTTGTTCTCGTGGTCAATGTAGGATTATTGAGCACTTGTTTTATTCGGATAACTTATAAATTAGGTACCCTGCCTATCCATATCGTATATGAAATAAAATCCGACTGTTTTAAATGTGCTTTGATATGGTGGGAAAAGAAATAGCAGACAAAAATATTAAGATCCCAAGGTTAGTCAAATGGCTCAGTTTGACTTGACAAAGACAAAGACAAAACTACTTCACATTGAAGCTCTTTGAACTTTTCAAAGAATTTCTCATAGCACCTCATTAAGTAGAATCAAATATAATATCTACTTAAATTGTTGGTAAATAAAGTGAAATAGTCATAACCATCTCTGGTTGTGTTTGTTATTGGACCACGCATATTCTTATGTAATAGGTAGAGCTGGCAAAAGGTGACCCGACCCGAAGAACCGACCTGACTTATCTGAAAACCGACATGATAGAACCCGTAAATTTGCTGAACTGAAACCGACCTGAGCCGACCCGAAGGTTAACCGATAAACCAATAGAACCTGAAATGATTTGACCCGAACCGACTTGTGACTCGACCCGACCCGACCTGAAACCCGATTCACCCACAAACCCGACCTGACCCAAACCGAACTGAACCGACATGTAACCTGTTTAACCCGATTAAACTCGACCCGATTCATAGCCAAATAATCTTTTTTAAGAATCTAAATTCACTTATAGTTTGTTTTTTTTGTTAATAAATTTGATATAAAAAATTATCGCTCATTTTATTTTTCAAAACAAAATGTAATCTTAAAATAAATAGTCAGTTGTAAATTTAGTACGTTATATTCCTAGTTAAACTTATTAATAAATATATTGCAAGTGATATATGTAGAAAATTTTAAATTAACGATTTGTGAGAAAAAGAGTGTTTAGTTTTGGCTCCATTGAAAACAATAAAGGGAAGAAAGAGTTATGAGTTATGAGTTATGACCATACAGTCCGACCACGGTTATTAATTAATTATGATCTTAAAATCCAAACATCAAATACACCATTCTAATAGAGCCTATTCAAAATTAAATACGTAGGATCACCGTCAAGATAATAAATAAAATCTATTTCATAGGTAATTTATTTAGTTCCTTGCCGCCATACTTCATATGTCAAATGTTCAAAACTATGAACTACATAAACAACTGATAGGCACTCATGTCATATACCAAAAACATTATTTGTTGTCCATAATATAGGCGAATCCGACACTGGATAGACACTCATGTCATATACTTATAACCGAGGTCGAGCAATATAAGTGTTCAATGAAATTATACAATCATTAATAACTTTTATAGTGTTATACTCTTATATTTTACAAATATCTTTTGTATCGAGTTCCTCTAAACCAATATTATAATTCATAGGTTCAAAAGTGATCTTTTAACATAACGACCCGACCATTGACTCGATTAATTTTCAAATTTAAGACGACAATATAAAATACTCGACCCATCAGTAACCCGAAACCAAACCGGTCTCAACCTGATCAAGCATATTGACCTGATATATCCCGACTCATTGGTCAACCGATCCGAAACTGAACCGACCTGTTGTAGTTATTGACCCGATTAACCTGACCTGTAAGCGACCCAAGCTGAACCCGACTCAACCTGAATAAGCAACTTGACCCGACCAAACACGAGCCCGACATGACCCGAACTGCCTGAACCCGACCCGTAACCGACCCGATTGACCCGATTGCCACCTCTAGTAATAGGGCCAATAACTCACTAGTTCGATTTCCTTTTAAATAAAAAGGGCACGAGTTATCTTGCCTTGAATACAAGATTCTCACACACCATAAGATTCAAAATCAAATGGTTTAGGGATACTAGTCGATACTAGCCTTTTATGTGCTACACAATCCAGAATTAAGATTAGATTTGGGTCACCAATTTTGAGCCTTTTTCAATCTATATGACAAGTAATTTCTAGTTTAGGTCAAGAATATAATTACCTTTGATTGGTATGAGATAACCATGGACCAAGTAAAGGCATAAAAAGATACAACGCTTGTTCCATTCACAAAAGTGAAACACTTGTGTCGTACACTAAAGTGGATACTATATTCTTTATTTAGAGGTCATGTACATAACAACGTTTATTAAAGTACACCTCTAAATCCAAAACTAGATTGATCACATTATAACTTTTATATGTCTCTATAGAAATAAAGCTACAATAGTTATATTTCCCTTGTACGTCGACATTTAATCATGGTTAGTCGTCGTACGATTTATTATATGCATTGAATACATTGGTGAAAACCATAATAGGTATCTAATACCCAAAAATTGCATTTAGCAAAATAAATGTCGATCATATAGATATTATGGGTGAAAATAGTACACCCAATTTCTAACTCTTTAGAAAACTTGGGGCAGATTCTTTTCTTGTGTCCTACACTGTAAAATAGAATCGTCAAAAGTTGGGTTCGACACCTTGCTTGGGTTTTGACTTTACTATTCAAAATAGTCTTGCCTTTTTCCCTTGCCTTGTGCCAAACTCGTGCCAACCTACTCTTGAACCTCGTCTTAACAATTAAGAATATAAACATCATTCTTAGTGCTCCCACTCACTTTCATGAATCTCTACTTAGACAAGTATATTAGAATTATTGTGAAGACTATTCTTCATTTCATTCATGGTTTTACCTTCAAAAGGATAAACCTTTCATGAAGTGACTACGGTATTTGGTTATTCACGATTTTAAATAAATCGATTAACCTAGTCGTCCCAACTGATTTGGCCTCTTTTGAGGTAAGCCTCGATAAGGAGCATAATGACGACATACCAAAATACAAATATTTTCTTTGGAGCAAAAATTGATGTACCATTGTTATAAGAAGACGTCACTAAAAATCAAAACGTTTTTGACTAAGTGTGACTTATTCATATACTCTTCATAAGAGACATTTGCAATGGTGAATATGAGGATCAAAAGAAAAATTCATTTTGTCATTAGCTACGGTGGTTTAAACGGAGATTGCAATCAAAATGCTACCGTATAAAATAATGGAAACTCCTTTCCACGATTGAACGGATTTACAAGTTCGTAGAAGGATAAATATTTGTCATTGCGCGAATAAATATGAACGGAAAATAAACATTCATTGCTTATATATAATTCACTTGTAAAACAATTTTAAACAAGTCACTCATATAATGACCCCTCACGAAATTATATAAGTGATTCCAAGACCCATCTTTAGACAAAAATAGTCATCGTATGCTACCTTTATCTAAAATGGGTAAGTCAATACTTGACTAATTCTACACTTAGAAGTCTTGGTTGACGAATTTCAACTAAATCCATCTCCTAGTCCCAAGATAACGCTTATCTCGTTGAGTCCAATCCAATTTTGCCTTGTGATCGCATCACCCTACTTACCCGAGGTAAAAAGAGACCCACGAGCGTGGTAGCCCTAATGAACACGGGGTTCATAGGTGCTTCAATTGGTAAGGCTAAATCTCAATTTTTTAAGTTATGTGAGAGGTCTTGTCAATTTAGTTATTAATTCCCTATAAGCGAACTAAATCGGTGAATTTTGAATAACTTTGAATTGACAATCGAGAAATAAAAATGCATGTTGGCGATTTTGGCATTTGCGGAAAAACATAAAGCAAGCAAATAATAAATCCTAGTATGGCCACCTAGCTAATCTAATTAACTAGTAGATTACAACATCGGAAACCAACTCCTTGGCCCCTTGCCTCTTCACGGTACATTCTCCAAAAAGGTACCGACTTTTAGAACACCGACTTCGGGAATTTTCGTCTTCATAATAATTAATTACAAAAAATACAAATAAAATTCCTTTTATACATTTGATCTAAAAATGAAATTAAATTATTACAAACGGCGATACGAGATCGCAAAAAAAATTACAACCGAATCGGTATTCCCTTACATTACGGGTAATACCGATTAAAATAATCTAGGCCATACTAGGTACAACTTGCATAAAAAATTAAATAAATGACATTCATTCATTCAAAAATAACAAAATAAATAAAATGCTGTAAAATCATGCCAAAATCGCCCTAAATACTTATCATGCTCATTCTAGCTCGTTTTTATGGATTTTATCGATTTTTAACCATTAAAAATCAATAATCAACTCTTAAATCGTATTTAAGCTCAAACTAATTATCTAAACTGATTTAGAACTCAAAAATAGTCCCCACTAACTTTGTTTGTATTTAATTCGTTCGAATTGATTGTATTTGCTAAATATAGAGGTTTAATCATAACATTTATGAAATAAACCCAAAATAAAATATAAAAATCATAAACATTTGAAACCAAAAATTTTTTACATTCTGGAATATTTCCAGGAACTCTAAAAACCATAAAAATTTGCCCAAAAATTTTGAATAAATTTTATGAACAAATAACAAAGTATTCAACGGTTTTATTAACTAAAAACCATTAAATTTAGTAAAATAGTGAAACAAATTATAAAATTTCACCAAGATGATATAAATCATATTATTAAATGTACAAAAAAATTTCAAGACCATAAAAGGACGTTTAAAGTTTATGATCATAATAATCTCACTTTATTGACTTTTATCTCATAAAATTCAATAATCATGCAAAACTTAATTAAAAGTCACTAAATTTTACATAAAATATGTACAACATGCATGTGATATCATATCAAAATTTCATGACCATAATCAACATGAAACTATTTTTAGTTAACTTTTAACATAAAATATGCATATTAACATGATTTAAAGGCCATAAATCAAAATAAATAGCAAATTAATCCCTAAAATCACCAAATTTGACCACAACCGTTTTGCGGTCAGTAGGTATGCATGCAAACAAAAAATTTCGTGCAAACCAATTTTTAACACAAATTTTCAATTTTACCCAAGTTATCGTATAACTCGATTTTAATGCTTAAAATCAACATGCATGTAACAATTGAGCTCTGATACCACATGAAAGTCCTAGACCTCTAATTATACTCCTCTAATTATTTCATTAAATTACATTAACTTAATGATTTAGGATCTAGTTATCATGCATGCAAATATAAAAGCATAAAAGAAAAGATAAGACGAAAACATCCTTACATGGGGTATTTTCGGTTCAATATGGGCACAATAAGAACTCCTTCTTATTGTTCTTGAGCATGAAATTAATGGATGATCCTCCATAAAACAACCTTCAAAGTAGAAGGTCTCCTTCTAGTTGCACCCAAGATTAAACCCAAATAATCTTAACTTATTATTAACTAGATAATAAGTAAGACAAATGTTACTAATATTATTGTATTACTACACTAGTAATATGTAGAGATTATTAGTGTTTATGAGAGTTTAGAGAGAAGTTGAGGATTTTAGAGAGATATCTAAAACAAGTGAAAATGAATGAGCAAAAAAGAAATGAACAACCAAGTGCACTATATAAGGGCACTTGGCCGGTCATGGTATCACCAAAATGGTGATGATTTTGCTTATTATATTCTCATGCAAATGACTTGAGTGTAGGTAAGAAAATGATAATGATCATGTGTCATAACATGTCATAATCACTTGGTGGAGTGTGGATTTAGTAGAGAATAAACATGATTGTTTTTCTACTAGCAAAAACCGGTCCACATGTGTCTTATATGAACCATTTTGATTTTTGATATTTGTCCCACAAATACTTATTAATCATATGCTTAATTATCTTGCATAATTAAGTGTTAATTTGATCATATAACAATTATCTTGACTCAAATTAATAAACAATATGTACTTAACTTTTAAGTGATATTTTACCATTATATCAATATATAATGGATCCCACAATGCCCAGTTAATTTATTTTACAACTCCTTGTAAATATAATTAACTAATTACCTATACCTCAAAATATATGCATTATCTCAACTAATTTAATGAATTAATGATTAATCACTAAATTAAATCTTATTTAATCGTATTAAAATAAGATGTAAAATTTATTCAGTCAGTTATCGTATAATTGACTAATAAACTTAAGTGGAATGAGTTCCTAACTCAATTTCCAATAAATAACTCTCGTAACTAAAAGTACATATCAAATATAAGTAATGCCCTAATTAAACTGTATCGTTAAAATAATTAGTATTCTATTTCGGTCCCATCCTATAGGTGTGACCTAAAGGGATCAGTTGATCACCGTCGTCATACGACAATAACGTCAAACTCTGGTCAGCCGAGCGTTACCGATTTACGTTAATCAACTGACGTGGAGTATCAAAATATACTAATCATGCCACGTATATTCCAAATGAGATTTATTATATAAATGCACTATTGTGGAGGACACTTACTCCAACACATACCTCATTGTGTTCCGTTGTGAGTTAAAGAGACGGAGAAGCCCCGTTAGTTGCCTTTCATCGGATTTTAGTAGTTTATTTTAGCTTATTCAAATAAGGGTCTTGTTTGTATTCACTTACTTACTCGGGGACGTGTAATGTTTAAGTGTGGGGAGGTTTGATATACGATTAATTTAGACCGTTTCCCCTCTTTATTTTCTTATGTTTTGGCGTATTTATTTTAGTTTAGCGTCGGTTTTATCGTATTTTGGCCCTTATCCCGTGTACTCTCATACTATTTAATTCCGTCTCAATTTATAGGAACTATGCCAAGACAAGGACGAGACGGGATGAAAACCGAGAAACCGTCAAAAACTATACACAAAGAAGAAAATAAGAAAGAGGAAGGACTGTCAAGGGGCGCCAGCAGGTAGGTGGCACCGGCAGCCGTCCCACCGGACCTCCAAACTGGCGAAAAAAGAGGAGAAATGGCAGAGAGCCCCAGCCGGCCTAGCCCACCGGCAGCCGGCCGGACCGGCTGGGGAAACACCTTGAACCAAAGCGTGAAGAAAAGACGGAGGAAAGGAAGAGGAGGCGCCAGCCAGCAAGGACCACCGGAAGCCAGTCTGACCGGCAGGGTCAGTCGCGCAGGAAGAAGACGAAAATAAGGAAGAGGAGGCGCCAGCTGGCCAAGATCACCGGCATCCGGTCTAACCGGCTGGGGAAACACCTTTGAGGCCGCGTGAAGAAAAGAAGGAGGAAAAAAAGTCAGGGGGCGCCAGCCGGTCCAGGCCGCCGGCGGCCGGCCGGCCGGCTAGGACCCCCTTGTCCACAAATTTGTTTTTTTTTCTTCTTTTCTTCTTTTGACCCCCTAATCCTACCAACCTATAAATACCCCTCTCCTAATTCACCCTAGACACAAGAACCCTAGTAATTAATAAGGAATATCTCTCTAATTAGTACTGTAATATCTCTTAATTAGTGATAACTAACTCTTAGTTACTTGTGAAGATTTGGGTTGTAATTTGAAGACAAGAGGAGACTCTTATTTGATTATTAATCCAAGTTTCAATATTTCTTACAAGTTTGATATATTTTCTCATCTTTATTTCACTAATTGTCTTCTAATTACTTGTTCTTGTTTATTTATCTAGTTTTCATGTTAAATATGTCTTTTCTTGTTTATTTCATATCAAAATATCCATCTTTAATGTCTTCCTCTATTAATATGAGTGAGTATTGTATTGCTAGGGTAAGATGGGGGATTTAATGTAGGTTTGTGGGTCGATTATGATAATTGGGCATAAATATTGAGTCTTTTGGTATTCTACTTGTTTTGTGCACACAAGGTATTTGTTGGAATGCTTGAATGAGTAATTTGAGTCTAACCCATGTTTTATTTCTAGTTTGAGTGAGAGCTTAGACTTGTATCGTTGTGGTGTGTGTGTTGGATGTTTAGGGGGAGGTTAGGGTGAGAACCCAATCGAACCTTAGACTAGGACTCGTCTCGCATCGAGAGGAGGAGGCTTGTCTTTTTATCCGTCTTACACCGAGAGGTGGAGACATGTTTAGACTCACCTTTAGACTAGTCCTTACCCCCACCATAATTGACCTATGCTTACATTAATGACCCCATTCACCTTAGTTCCTTTTAATTCTTGTTTTATATCACATCTTGCCTTCTTGTTAGTCTTGTTTAGCATTAATCTTCTTCAACTTGCTTTTAGCTAGAACTAAACTAGAATTTGATTAAACCGCCTTAGAACCATAATTACCGTCCCTTGGGATACGACCCTTGCAATACCCAACGATAACTCGTCCGCTTGCGAGGTTAAGTAAAACTCACATCAAGGAGCGTAGCCTGCAAAACTACAGACTGCAAACGGGAAGCCAGAAAAGCATAGTGTAAAACATCTCCTGCAGCATAAACATCCAGGCGCCACTGCCAATCCCTAAAACAAGGCCCAGACGCGGTGACAATACGTTCCAAGCTAGAACGAAGTGCTGCATCAAAGCGAAGATGAACATGCCCAAAGGCTCGCATTATGCTTCCTCAATCCTCGCGACTAAGTCCATAAGCTCAATGGTTTTAGTCACTCTGCTCGCCACAAGCTCACTGCCAAAAATAGGACAAGTACTGACAGGTCCACCCAATTATTATTATTATTACTTATTTTATTTTATTTTATTTTTTTTGCAAGAAATTCCTCCTTTTATTCATCCATTAAAGGTAAACAAAGGAAAATATCAATACAAGGAATAACCACTTAGCTAAAGAAAAACTAAGGGGTCGTTTGGTTCAAGCGGGTGGAATGGAATGGATTAGAATCTCATACCATAGGGGGATGGATTGAGATTCCCATACCACTCTAAACTTGTTTGGTAGGTTTATTTTTTGTACTAGAAGGGAATAAAATTAGAAACTTGGGGTGAAACTTAGGTATGGAATTCTAGGGGGTTGTAATGGAGTTAGAATCCATCAAGTATCTAACTCCATTCCAAAACAAGCCAACCAAACACTAAATTTGCCCAAATCCATTTCAATCCATTCCAAACCCCTTAACCAAACACCCCCTAAAGCCTTTTTAGACTAATCACTAAGAGATTATAGTATGTTGAACTGTATTTTCCTGTCCTCCAAAAATCCTAGCATTCCTTTCCTGCCAGATCTTGTAACATACTACTGCAATGCTACTCCTGTACCAGCCTGTTTTCCAGTGATGCTTGGCTTTCTGCCTGCTGCTCCAGCAGAGCTCAGCTCTACAGTCATCCCCTCGGCCAGTGATTCCAATTCAAGCTTTGATCCTGCTCGAAACCTGATTAGAGTATTGACATTTGAAGAAAAGATCCTGATGACTTTCACTATCCTCTTTGCAAAGGATGCATCCGTTAACTATCATCAGACCTTTCCTGGCTATCTAGTCAATGGTGACCAGCTGCTTCTAGGTAGCAAAGGAGTGAATAATCCCATGATTAGGGACTACAAACTTATGCCGAAGAACGTGAATCCCAGGGAGATAATTATAATGTCCTCTGAACCAGTTGTAAGCCTTGCCAATTTGAAATATGTTTTGTTGAGACCAGTCAGACATAAGGGACATTGCAGCATCTATGTTTCCATCCTTATGTAAGATATCCTCTTTAACATTGAGAATACTCCTCAAACTCTCAGAGTACCTCTCCTTGCTATGGATATTCCAAATAAAATCATTAGGGAATATGTAAGTCAGGTTCCGCTTAACCCATAGCCCTTCTTGATGATGAGTTAAATGCCAAATCCATTTAGCCAGGCAAGCTTTATTCCAAGCCAGAACCTCCTTGACATCAAACCCTTCATCACACCATGGTCAGCATATTCTTGCCCAACTCTTATGAACCATCTTCCTCTGTCCAGGCTCAATGGCCCAAAAGAAATCCTTGCATAGTTTTTTGATCACTTTGAGAATATTGCTAGGCATAAGAGTGTTTGCACACCAGATGTGAGCAAGTCCAAACACCACAGAATTCAAGAGCTGACCTCTTCCTGCATAGGAAAGAAGTTTACCAAACCAGTGACGCACATCAGTTTGAATTTTTTTAATAAGGGCTCCATACATATCAAATGTATTCCTAGCAGTATTTAAAGGCAGCCCAAGATATCTAAAGGAAAAAGTGCCTTCAGAAAACTTAGTGACAACAAGAATTTGGCTCTTTACAGTTTCAGAAACACCCTCAAGATATATCTCAGTTTTGTCAGGATTAGCATGCAAACCAGACCAGTGAGAGAAGTCCTTGAGAACTTGAAGAACAGCTTGTATAGATGACACATCTCCTCTTGTAAAAATCATCAAATCATCACCATAGATTAGATGAGTAAGACCCAGCCTGGAACATTTAGGGTCATAGGAGACCATAAACTGATCACAGATCCTTCTAAGATAATTGAAAGGATTTCCATACTTAGAACAAAAAGGTAAGGAGAAAGGGGATCACCCTGTCTAATGCCACTTGAACCTTTAAAGAAACCATGAATAGAACCATTAATTTTCACAGAGAACCAAGGACTTGAGATACAACCCATGATTCACCCAATAAATTGTGCAGGAAAATTCAGGGATTTAAGCATGTTCTCAATGAACTCCCATTGAAGAGAATCAAAAGCCTTCTTAATGTCAACTTTAATTAAAGATCTAGGAGTGAGATACTTCCTCCCATAACCTTTGACCAAAGACTGAGCCATCATAATATTTTCATGAATATTTCTCCCAGGGATGAAGGCAGCTTGTTCTTGCCCAATGATATTAGGTAACACCCTATGCAACCTATTAGTGATAATTTTACTAACAGTTTTATAGAGAACAGAGTAACAAGAGATAGGCCTAAAATCAAGCACATAGTTGCTAATTTTCTTCTTAGGAATTAGAGTGATGAGACTATCATTGGCTTGCTTGCTCATTCTTCCAGTCTTAAAATAATCAAGGACTACCTAGCAAAATTCAGCACATAATAGATCCCATGATGATTTAAAGAAGGCTGAGGAGAAGCCATCAAGCCCATGACTTTTGTCATCTCCAATCCCAAAGATAACAGTCTTAATTTCCTCATATTGCACAGGCTTAGTCCGAAAAGCATAATCCTCAGTCTGGACACAAGGTCCTTTTTGAACAAAACTGTTATCCAAGGATAAAACAGTGGATCTGTACTGAGGATGATCAACCTAACAATTCAGGAAACTGAACCTAGAGCTTCTATGGTTATCCTCAAGGACATTAACCAAGATAGGGGAATGGTCTGAGACCCCAGCAGGAAGAAAATCAGCAGAATAGGAAGGAAAGAGTCTAAACCAATTAGGATTAGCCAGTACTCTATCTAATTTAGACCAAACTCGATGTTGCACTTCCTGTTTATTAGTCCAGGTAAATTCACAAGCGACCCATTAAGATCCTCAAGCTCACAATTTAACAAGCACGCATTGAAATCCAAAATGTCACTAACGCAGGGAGGAGTATTACAAACCCTCTTAGTAACATCTCTAACCACATTAAAATCCCCAAGAACAATCCAACTAGTAACAGTAGGTTTAATCATAGCTAGACTTCTCCAGAGATCATCCTTAAATCTAGCATCATTACTAGCATAAACCATTGTAAGAAAAAACTTCCAACAAGTGGCATGATGAAAGACTGATAAGCGATATTTTGAACTAATTTATCCCCCGTTTTAGCTCGATTTCTATATGATTTATGCACTTTGTTAAGTGATTAACGAGCTAATATTACTATTCTAGTTGTCTTGCGTGCTTGGTCTCGTTTTATAGGAAATGAAGCGGTTTTGCTATATTTTCTTACTTTATGGAGCAAAGGCACTAGAATACAAGTTTAATAAGGAACCGATGATAGTCAATTGACGATTTGGCTACGATTCCGATACATCCTTCCTTAAGTGGACTCATCTTGGACTTTGACTTTGTTTCTCAAAGAAAAACATCAACCCAAGTCAAAGGAAGACTAGCCCAAGCCCAATTACGTGCTGCATTGACCAAGACCAAAGCATAGAAACGCGTGCCAATGAGGAATTCGAAGAGATGAATGAAAAAACACCAACATGGATATAAACCCGATCGGGTCACCCTATACCCGATCGGAGTTTTATTCTGTTTGGCCGTTTTGGCTCTTCTTCTCCCAAGCCTTAATGGAGTGCTTTATTAGGTTGTCTAGGGTATGAATTTGGACGAAACACAGCAGCTAAGCAGCCCTATATAAGCCTAAACTCATGAGAAGAAGAGGCATGCAATCATAACACAACACAACATTACATATTTTACATCAATCTTTCATATAAGTTTTAGATCATAGTTTATAGTTTATGTAATCTTAGACTATTTTTATAGCAATTTCCAAGTACTTCTCTAGTGTTTCTATAAGCATTTGTCATTATATTGGGTTGGATATTTGTTCTTTGCTTTCTTTCTTACACAATTGTACTCCAATCCCGGTAATTTTCTATCTTTTATTTACGCAATTTCCGACATCATTGTTTTCTCTTTATTGTATTTATTTTAGTTGTATTGTTTTCATCATCATATTAAGTTCATGAACTATAATCTCATTAGTCTTGTATTTATATTTTTGTTGGTAGGAAATCCATATAAAAGTAATCTAGTTAAAACCAAAATATCGTTTAATATGTCATATTTTATTTTGCCTAATCATATAATAATCATCATAAAATTCATCATTAGAATCATTACTACTATAATCTTGATCACCTTAATCATTTTAGTACTTTTATTTCGTAGTTTAATTTTGCTTATCATTTTCCTTTTAATATACTAATCATGTAGAATTAATCTAGTAGTGTAGGATTATCATTATGTAAATATAATAAATAAAATTGAAATATTGAAATGATTTGCTAGTTAGAATGAATTAAAAGAAGGATCGATACCAATAGAACCATCTAGTTTTTTTCTTCCTTTGGTTGTGTCAAATTCTATAACTTTGTTTAATGGCCATAAACAATTGTTTGTATTAGTCAATTTCCGTCTTAGAAACGAGAGTTGGGATGGGAATTAGGAATACCAATAGGGGTTTAGTGACCTAACCAGGCTGAAAGGACGTTAGGACCCATTAAAAAGTCGGTACGAATCCGAGAGGAATATCCCGCTACAAGGCTTAGACAATCGTAGTAATTCTAATATTGGTATCAATAAAGCTTTTAAATCATTTGACATGAATTTCTAATTCTCTATATCAATTTGATTTAGTTTACTTTAGATAGTTTATTTTACCGTTCTTAGATAGTATTTCATTTGTTAGTTTATTAGTTTTCTATTATTTTAGTTAGGTAGATTTTCAATATTGTTTTTAATTATCGTTCTTAGTTAGATTTAATTATTGTCACTTTCCTTTCCGTCAAGTAGACTAGTTCATTTTATCTTGCAATTTTATTATCGTCATCAATTAGATTAGATTTATTTTTATCGCAATTTGCATACTTGTCATTTTAATATCGTTATTGTATATTTGTCATTTTATTTCATGTTAGTAGTTAGACAATCACCTCAAATAAATCGAACTTAAATAAAAATCACCCCATAGCAATTTATAGTTAACACGTACTCTCTGAGGATCGATCCCTACTTCCCTAATTACATTCTTTATGTTGTTAGCCTAAGTGTAGGCAATTATTTTTGTATCGGGACTGCGACACAACCGGTCAAAGTTTGGCGCCGTTGCCGGGGAGCACGGTTTTGTTTATCTATGTATTGCTGATTTTTGTTTAAAATTCTACCATTTTTAGGTGCAACCGTACCTTAAATCATTACATACTTTCCTTTGTGTGTTTTTCTTTTAGGTTGACAAAAATGGTGCGAACAAAAGAAGATCCTAAGTTCCGGGTTTTTGAACTTGCTAATGGGATCCTAAGGGTACATATCACTCTAATTGCTCTCATTGAAGGTAACCAATTCAGTGGCGAGCCAAATAAAAACCCAGCCCACCATATCCAAACTTTTTGTGAGTTGTGTCAAACTTTTATGAGGGAAGGGATCACCCAAAACCAAATCAAAGAAACTCTCTTTCCCTTATCACTAAAGAGAGAAGTCAAATGGTGGTTCACCCGTCGTCTAAAAGATGGCACAAAATCGATGGAGTGGGAAGAGATCGTCATAGCTTTCCATCGTAGGTTTAAACCTCAATCCACCACGTCAACCTTATCTAGTAATTCACAAAGAGAAAGTGGCGAAGGTTCCCAAAGTAATGGGGGAGAGCGAAAGAAAAGCCGAGTGGAAACCTCATGTGATGTTGACACTACCATTTCCTTAGCATGTCCCGTTCCATCAAATGAAACCACCTTAGGAAGTACTTTATATCGTCCAAGAGTTTTAAACCCCTTTACCTCACCAACAACCCCTTGTGAACTTTGTGGAGGAATAGGGCATGTACCTCAAAGATGTGGGAATAAACTCACACCATTAAACCCCTTTCACCCACAATTTCGCCAAGCCCAACCTACTAATGCACCCCATACCATTCCATGCTCATCTTTTCAAAATGGTCAAGTGATAACAAAAGTAGATGCCAAGTTGAGGGAAGTAATCCAAGCACAACACAACATGTACTTATACTTCTTTTCTACCATAGGCTCACTCAAATCAACCATCGTGTCTCTGCAAAAGAGAGTAGAAGAGTTAACCCCGTCGAGTTCAAGCCAAACCACCCAAGAGAGTGAAGACCCGTTAATAGTCAGAATCGACATGATTGGTGACAAACCTTTTGATAATCCTTTTGGGAATGGAAAGAGTAAGGAGCCCATCTATAAGTTGCCCCACGAACTTTACAATAATCCTTCACTAGCCAAACCAACTTGAGCCCCTACACAAGAGGAGACATCCCGTCTCGAATCTTTGATCATGACTTTGATAAGAGCTCAAGGCAAGTTAGAAGAAAGAGTTGGTGAAGCAACGATGACAAATGACAAAGCTTTTTCAAGGTTGGAGGCAAGGATTGGCAAGACATTTCAAGAAGAAGAAACAACCCAAGATTTTCACAAGGAACCTCCCCTTGTAGAAGGGAAGGTTATCATTCCTACAAAGCTTAAAGATCCAGGTTGTTTTAATATTTCCTTCACATTGAGTCTTCATAAGGTTATAAATGCATTATGTGATTTGGGGGCCGCTATTAGTGTCATGCCCTTTACCTTCTATCAAGGCCATTGCCCAGTGCAAATGAAGATTACAAATACTAGCCTTCAAATGGCCAATGGAACTATGCATACTCTAGTGGGAATTGTGGAAGATGTCCCCATTCGGATTGGATACTTCCTTGTTCCCGTTGATTTTTATGTAATCTTTTCAAATAAAGGTAAAGACAACTATATTATATTAGGAAGACCCTTCCTAAATAGAGTTGGGGCATGTATCGATGTGCAAGGAGAGAGGATCACTTTTGAAATGGAGGGATCACGTGCCACTTTTGATAGGAAGGGGAATGTAATGAGTGTAGGAGATGGTGACCTCGAAGCATTCAAAGCTTCGGAAGTGTATTTGGATGAGATTGCCATGGGTGTTGGCAAGGGTAAATGAAAATTCAAGGACGAAATCAAGCTACAAAAGAGCCCATATCCCTTCACAAGGCTTAAGGAGGGATAGAAATTCAAAGTCTAGCATGACTTAAAAATGCGCTTGTCGGGAGGCAACCCGTTTCTCTCTTTATTTTCTTTTTATGCATTCCTTATTCCACTCGATAGACAATGTTTGTTTTGGACTATTTCATTTGGACACTCTTTTTGGATTTTTGGGTTGTAATATCTAGGAAACAATTTTCATTTTACTTGTTATTTACATTTTTAGAAATGCATGCTTAGTTCATAATTTTTCGTACTTGGAACTGGAGGACCTATTGAGATGAAAAGGAGCTACTCTTGGCCCATGTTTCCAAGTCCATTAAGGTAAGTAAGCATGTTCAAGGCCATAGCCAAAAGGTAAGAGCAAGTAACAAAGAAAAAAAGAACAAAATCCGAATCAGCAAACATCCCCGATCGGATTCAGGTATACCCGATCGGGTAAGTCCTCTGCTTCGTGCTTTGTCCTATTTTGTTCTATAAAATCAACTTGCTACCTTTGCTTGCTGCCATATTCCCGTGTTCTTCATCTTTAAAGCTCAAATCTCTCAAAAACCTTCATTTCTTAGTCATTTCTTGCAAAATTTGTCATCATAGTTCATCCAAGGCAACATCTAAGCACTATCAAGTAATTTAATTCTACTTTAGTTACTTCACTCTCTCTATTTTTCAGAAATCCAACATGAACAAACCCTAACCCAAATTTGGGGGTTTTTTATTTTACTTGAAAAACTTGTTTAAATTGGATTTCTAATGCTTCTTACATATTATAGAGTGAATGTTAGTAATTAATTAGCATGCTTACTATGATTTGAATGCTCATATGCCAATTAGAATACTCATCTCTACTTTATGCTAAAAACTCATGCTTAATGGTAGTATAATGCTTGAATCCATGCTTTATACTTTGAACTTATGCCCTTATTGTGTTATTCTAGCATTAGTACCTTTAAGTAGTGCCCAAACTCAAGATTCAAGTGTAATGTTTCTCAAAATCTTAGTGAAATATTGTTATGCTTAAAAACATCAATTTGTGCTCAAAAGTAGCATGATAATGTTTCACTTATGAAATTATGCTTGAATTTGTACTTAAAAGCCTAGTATTCTAACACTTATGCTATCAATTTGTGTTTATGAAGATGAAGTGTTCTAATACTAGTTTCTTGTAGCAAATGGCACCTAACCCAAGTCTTAGGAGATCAAAGAGGGCAAGAACTACCAACCAAGAGGAAAGTAGTAGAGCCCGTGAAGAGGACGTAGAAATGCTAGAAGCCGATAATCAAACCGGAAATCAAGGAGGACAAAGATGCATGATGCGGATGTGGAGTTTATCCCGATTTTTCGGATGTGGAGTTTAGTTCGAACAAGCAATGGCAAAGCTGGTTTATTATCAAGAGCAAAGGTATGGGAGCTACCAAATTCCTTGATATTTCTTCTTTAAGGCACATGAAGCTTTATGAGCATGTCAAGGCATTATTCAGGGGTCTAGGAATGACCACTGGTATGAACTTTAATTATAAAACCTACCCCTAATTGACCCTTGAATTCTTGAGTTCATTTGAGTTGAAAAGATCTAGGCAAAAAGACTCTAGTCCTCAAGTTCGGTTTCGATTGTTCAACGATGACTATAGTATGGACTTAGGGACCTTTGCTGACCAATTCGGTCTCACCCATAGGGATACTGTTACCTCACCTCCCGAGGGCTTTGATATTAGCCATGTTTGGAACATCATTTCGACTTATTCTGTCTCTCGTTGGGACCATATCCCACACCAACACATCCATCATCTCGCCATTAGAATCTGGCAAAGATTCATGGGATGGACCTTCTTGGGTCGTGCTGAGCCACATTTGGTGAGACGGGTAGAGTTGGATATTTTAGGAGGGTTCTTGAATGTAAATGGTGATGAACCATGGTCGATTAGCATTCCTTACTATTTTGCTGTTCAATTGACTAAAGCCACTAATCCAAAGAACACTAGCATTGTTTATGGAGGCCTTATCACTCACCTTGCTACGCGAGTTTGTGGTTTTAACTAAGCCACCACTGACCTCCAGGCATTGACTACACCTCCCACCGAGATGGGAAATGGGTTGGATTATGATTATTTTGTGCAGCTTAATTGGTTTCGTGTCTCTCACCCCCATATGATCTGGAAGATAGCTGGCCGTGATTCGGTCAAGTTGACCGCTGAGGTAAACCAGATTCCATTGCTTAGGCAGCGTCCTCGACTTCAGGAGGGTGAGGCCATCTTACCCCGTCCTACTTATTTTCTTCATGTTGGGGATATTACCCCCAATGACCCCCCTGTTCAGATTGGATCCCGCCGCCCTGAGGTAGGATCATCCTCTCAATCGACCCATGCTACAGGCGACGTGACTGCCATGTTTCAAGCCTTGACCATGTCCATTGATAGAGTCCAGTCAGACCAGCAGCTTGCTCTGCACCCCATTTATGATCACTTTGCGAGGTAAGGTGTGATTAGACCTGAGGGCCCCCACCCGTCTTTCTATACTTGGCCCGAAGGGGGGTATGGTACTACTTATGATGCAGGTGTACATTAGACCGGACCTGATTACTGTGGTATTGACTATGGCGTCGTGAGTTTTGGAGGATATGGAGGTGATTTTAGTGGTCACCAAGTAGATGACTACCAGTCCTTTGGAGCCAGCAACCCTACTGGGATCGTTACTTCTAGTAGTAGTTATTATTCTGCAGATGATACCTACTACACAGATGCTTCTGGATCGGCATCCGAGCCGCCTCCTTCAGAGAGGAGAGGCCGTAGCTGGTGGTCTTTGAGATGAGATGATAACAAGCTCCCCTTGTTTATACTAGCTTGGGGGAGGCTAGACATTTTGTAAGCTTTTCTTACTTTCTTTTACTTTTAGCATTTTTAGTTTTCCTTTTAGCCCCTTTTCCCATTAGAATTTCATCTTGTTTCTCTGATTCTATGTGCTACCAACCGTTTCTCGGTTTACTTCTATTATAATTGCACGCACATTGAGGACAATGTGAAGTTCTAGCTTGCGGGAGGATTTGCATTTAGGACTTAATACATTTAGAATTGCATTTAGATTTTTACTTTTCTCATTAGCTTATTTTCTTCTAATTTTATTAGTTTATTTTTTCCTTGTTTGTTTTTATCATTTTGAAAATCTAACTAAAAAAATCAAAAAAAAAATCAAAAAGACAAAAAAGAAAAGATCATTTCCATCTTACATTTCTCAATTTATAGTTTTTATAAGCTGATGTTTCATTATGTTATGAGGAATTGTGCATTCATGGGGATGTCTTGTACACAGTAGGTAGAAAGTTGCATTTGGACTTAATTAAGCTTGATCTTGACTTTGGCAAGCTACTCATATTGTAAGGTAGAGCCTCCAGTGGTCGGTACATCTGAACCCGATCCCAGTTTAGGAGTGAGTAGTTTCTCCTTATAGACTGTGTCACATCAAAACGCATAAGTATGGTTTTTATTCCATTTTCTATAAGTATTACTATCATGATCTACATTTTGAAGCCATTTACTCTTGTTCACATTTCGCATTGCCCAAAAACACCCATCTTTCTAGCTACATTACATTATTGACTACCCTTGTTGAGCTAGTAACTGACTATATGTGTAGGGGTGTTCTGTACTTTTGCGATATTCTGATAATGGCACCATTTAGTGTGAACCTGCTGTCTCGCGATGGCTGATTCCCGTGTTTTTCAGTGAAAGAAAATTTGAAAAGAAAAAGGAAAAAAAAAAGAGCTTTGGAAAAAAAAATGTGAAAGAGAAAAAGCTCAAAAGAGAGAAAAAAAAAAAAAAAAAAAACGCTTCCATGAATGAAAAGGAAAAGAAAGAAAAATTTTGGGAAGTCGTAACTTGATTTGTCATGTTTAATAAGCCAATATGCTGCTTTTGGCTTTGACTATTGTTTATGGAAATTGGTATGATTTGGATTGAGTATCCACTACACATTTGGTTATTACTAGCTTGACTTAAAGGCTCACATGACAAAAATCGTTTGTCCACTTTCTTACCCAAATTTCCCAAGCCTCTTCTTTATTTCTCTTGGCTTCTTACATTACATTTTGATCATGACTAGTCTTACTTAATGAATTTGGATTGTCTACCCACTACAACAAAAAAGGCATTTTGCGACGGATTTGTTTCGACGGAATTTAAATCCGTCACAAAATTGACTTTGCGACGGAATTTTTGATGTTTTGCGACGGATGTTTTGCAACGGATTGCATTCCGTCGCAATACATCATTTTGCGACGGATTTTGCGACGGAAATTCCGTCGCAAGATGAATTCACCCGCGAAATGATAAAATGAAAAAAAAAAATTGTGAATAGTGTTTGCGACGGATTTTGCGACGGAAATTCCGTCGCAAATATTTTTTTTTAGCGCGGAATTTTTGGCTCGCGCGGAAAAATATATTTGCGACGGAAATTTCGTCGCAAATCCATCCCACATCGGAAAAAAACAGCACGTTTCTTATGTTTATATAGAATCCCTCACTTCTTACATTGAATATGTGACTTATGAATTGAAGCGGAAAAACATGCGGTTAAAAAAATTGCGCGAGATGAATTCACGCGCGAAATGATAAAATGAAAAAAAAAAAAAAAAAAAAAAATTTGAATAGTGTTTGCGTCGGAAATTCCGTCGCAGAATCTACCTTTTGCGACGAAAATTTGCGACGCAATGCTTGTGACGGAAATTCCGTCGCAAATGCCTTTTAGCGACGGAATTAAGGGTATTTGCGACGGAATTGTCCGTCGCTATTCAGATTTTTTTTTTGTAGTGACCATACTAGACTGCGGGCACATTCTTATAAGTTGTAGATAGGAGAGTGTCACTTCAAATTTGAACCAATATTTCCTACTTCACAAAAATTTGAGTGAAGAGTGTATCGAAAGAGTCCATAGTCAATAAGATCATGCAGAAGCTGAAAAAGTCCAAAGAATATTTTCTATGGTGCGCCGTTATGTAAATCTCAAACATGATTCGCACTTTCCTTTGCCCTTGTTGTTTCGGGTTTATGATTCATCTACTTGTTAAGAGCTTATTTTTGAGATTTGGATGATAGATTGATCATTGTTTGCTACCCTTGTCCTGGTTATGATTGTTATGTTTGCTTGAGGACAAGCAAGGGTTTAGCTTGGGGGAGTTTGATAAGCGTTATTTTGTACTAATTTATCCCCCGTTTTAGCTCGATTTCTCTATGATTTATGCACTTTGTTAAGTGATTAACGAGCTAATATTACTATTCTAGTTGTTTTGCGTGCTTGGTCTCGTTTTATAGGAAATGAAGCGGTTTTGCTATATTTTCTTACTTTATGGAGCAAAGGCACTAGAATACAAGTTTAATGAGGAACCGATGATAGTCAATTGACGATTTGGCTACGATTCCGCTACATCCTTCCTTAAGTGGACTCATCTTGGACTTTGACTTTGTTTCTCAAAGGAAAACATCAACCCAAGTCAAAGGGAGACTAGCCCAAGCCCAATTACGTGCTGCATTGACCAAGACCAAAGCATAGAAACGCGTGCCAATGAGGAATTCGAAGAGATGAATGAAAAAACACCAACAGGGATATAAACCCGATCGGGTCACCCTATACCCGATCGGAGTTTTATTCTGTTTGGCCGTTTTGGCTCTTCTTCTCCCAAGCCTTAATGGAGTGCTTTATTAGGTTGTCTAGGGTATGAATTTGGACGAAACACAGCAGCTAAGCAGCCCTATATAAGCCTAAACTCATGAGAAGAAGAGGCATGCAATCATAACACAACACAACATTACATATTTTACATCAATCTTTCATATAAGTTTTAGATCATAGTTTATAGTTTATGTAATCTTAGACTATTTTTATAGCAATTTCCAAGTACTTCTCTAGTGTTTCTATAAGCATTTGTCATTATATTGGGTTGGATATTTGTTCTTTGCTTTCTTTCTTACACAATTGTACTCCAATCCCGGTAATTTTCTATCTTTTATTTACGCAATTTCCGACATCATTGTTTTCTCTTTATCGTATTTATTTTAGTTGTATTGTTTTCATCATCATATTAAGTTCATGAACTATAATCTCATTAGTCTTGTATTTATATTTTTGTTGGTAGGAAATCCATATAAAAGTAATCTAGTTAAAACCAAAATATCGTTTAATATGTCATATTTTATTTTGCCTAATCATATAATAATCATCATAAAATTCATCATTAGAATCATTACTACTATAATCTTGATCACCTTAATCATTTTAGTACTTTTATTTCGTAGTTTAATTTTGCTTATCATTTTCCTTTTAATATACTAATCATGTAGAATTAATCTAGTAGTGTAGGATTATCATTATGTAAATATAATAAATAAAATTGAAATATTGAAATGATTTGCTAGTTAAAATGAATTAAAAGAAGAATCGATACCAATAGAACCATCTAGTTTGTTTCTTCCTTTGGTTGTGTCAAATTCTATGACTTTGTTTAATGGCCATAAACAATTGTTTGTATTAGTCAATTTCCGTCTTAGAAACGAGAGTTGGGATGGGAATTAGGACTACCAATAGGGGTTTAGTGACCTAACCAGGCTGAGAAGACGTTAGGACCCATTAAAAAGTCGGTACGAATCCGAGAGGAATATACCGCTACAAGGCTTTGACAATCGTAGTAATTCTAATATTGGTATCAATAAAGCTTTTAAATCATTTGACATGAATTTCTAATTCTCTATATCAATTTGATTAGATAGTTTACTTTAATCGTTTTAGTTAGTTTATTTTACCGTCATTTTATTACCGTTCTTAGATAGTTTATTTTATTGTCATTTGTTAGTTTATTAGTTTTCTATTATTTTAGTTAGATAGCTTTCCAATATTGTTATTTTAATTATCGTTCTTAGTTAGATTTAATTATTGTCACTTTCCTTTCCGTCAAGTAGACTAGTTCATTTTATCTTGCAATTTTATTATCGTCATCAATTAGATAGATTTATTTTTATCGCAATTTTCATACTTGTCATTTAAATATCGTCATTGTATTATTGTCATTTTATTTCATGTTATTAGTTAGACAATCACCTCAAATAAATCGAACTTAAATAAAAATCACCCCATAGCAATTCATAGTTAACACGTACTCTCTGAGGATCGATCCCGACTTCCCTATTTACATTCTTTATGTTGTTAGCCTAAGTGTGGGTAATTATTTTTGTATCGGGACTGCGACACAACCGGTCAAATACTCAGAGGTGTAAGAGTCAATGTAGAAGGCTTCCAAATAATCCAAATACGCCCATTGTAGTGAGCCTCATAGTTACACAGAACGTTAAAAGCATTGAGCTTACCTCTAATAATTCTTTGGGCTTTCTTATGCTTAATCCTAGTTTCAAAAACACCAAGAATATCCAGTTTATGAAACCACAGGAAATCCACAAATTCCAGCATCTTTAGAGGGTCATTACTGTTGGAGTAAGTGTCTTCCACAATAGTGCATTTATATATTAAATCTCATTTTGGAATATCCGTGGGATGACTAGTATATTGATACTCCACGTCAGTTGATTAACGTAAATCAATAACGATCACCTGACTAGAGTTAGGCGTTATTATCGTATTACGGCGGTGATCAACTGACCCTTTTTTATCACACCTAAAGGATGAGACCCAAACAGTAAACTAATTATTTGTATATGATACAGTTTAATTAGTTATTTACATATATATTTTATATATGTTTGGTTACGAGAGTTATTTATTAGAAATTGAGTTAGGAACTCATACAGGTTAAGTTTATTAGTCAATTATACGATAACTGGCTTAATAAATTTTACGTCTTATTTTAATATAATTAAATAAGATTTAATTTAGTAATTAATCGTTAATTCACTAAATTAGTTGAGGTTGTGCATATATTTTGAGGTACAGGTAATTTGTTAATTATCTTTACAAAGAGTTGTAAAATAAATTAACTGGACTTTGTGGGACCCATTATATATTAATATAATTGTTAATATCACTTAATAGTTGAGTGTATAATGATTATTAATTTGAGTCATTTAATTGTTATATGATCAAATTAATACTTAATTATACTAGATAATTAAGCATATGATTATAAGTATTTGTGGGACAAATATCAAAAATCAAAATGGACCATTGTGCCATATAGAGGCTGGATTCCATGTGAGTGGAAGAAATAATTTTGTTCATTTCTTTTCTTACACTACAACATGTGATTTTGACATGTTATGACACATGATCATTATCATTCTCTTACTCACACTCAAGCTATTTGCATGTGAAAATAAGGAAGAAAATCACCTCTTTTGGTGAGTTGATGACCAGCCAAAGTGACTTAAATAGAGCACTTTGGTTGTTCATTTGATTATTCTTAACAATTCACTTGTTTTGCCTTATTTCTCCAACCTCTCTCTAAAAACTCTAACTACAACTAATATTCATATCACTAGAGTAGTAATAATCTTAATATTAGTTACTTCTTGTCACTATATTTTCTAGCCGAAAATATAGTGATAGTTTTGGGTCATATCTTGGGTGCATGTTGGAAGGAGACTTTCTACATTGAAAGTTCATTCTAAGAAAATCATCCTCTTTGTTTTAGCTCAAGATAAATAAGGAAATGAGTTTCTTATTGTGCTCATATAAACCGAAATTTCTCAATGTAAGGAAATTTCATCTTATGTTTATTTATGCCTTTATATTTGCATGCATGTTACATAGATCTTCAAATACTAAATTAACAAGTTAATTAGTAAATAATTAGAGGAGTCTAATTAGGGTCTATGGACTTTCAATTACCCCCTCTAACATTCCAAGAAGAGACCTTCATTGGTCCCTATCAGGAGGCTTTCCTTCCCCTACTTTTTGATTATTCTGATTGTCCACAGTACTAAAAATGGATGATGAAACTCTCTTCAAGGCTATTTGAGTTTCAACCACCTTGTTGCATTCTTGATGCCTTACAGTATTTTCAGCAAAGGGGGGATTATCCCCTAGCTGAATAAATAAACTACTACCTAGCATACAAGGAGTAGAGCCAGGGGAAAGAATCACTAGGGACGATTCATATTTTTGAATACCATTAGTAATAGAAATGATGGTTTCTTCATTAAGAGCATAAAATCTGTTAGCAATCTTGATCAGATTAGGAGACTTTGACATAGGTGACTTTCCTCTCTTCAAGGCTATTTGAGGAGCAATTACCCTATCCTTCTTGCAGCATTCTTGATGCATTACAGCTGACTCTTGGGGCAAAGGGATTTCAGAAGAGGGTAAATACACCTTGACCTGAGACCCATCCTTACCTTGAGAGTCTGATGTGGTACCACCTAGCTTGCAAGGAACAGCAGCAGGGATCAAGTTAATCTTAGAGACAGGCTTGAAGACCCTAGTGGGAACCTTTTCCTTTTGTTTATTTTTCTTGCAATTCCTCAGTTGATGTCCCATTTTCCCACACTCAGAACAATAGTAAAGTAGCCATTCATACTCAATTCTTTGTTCAGAAGGACCAAAAGGAGTATTAATGGTGACATTTTCAGGGAGCTTAGAAGAAATATCAGCTTCCACCAAAACTCAAAGGAAAGCTTCCCTTTACTAGTAGTATGCATGTCAGCAAACATTGGCCTACCAATCTTACTAGCCATTTTACTGAGAACTTAGCAGATCACCACAGATAAGGATCAAGATCAGGAAACAAGACCAAATAGGTATACTAGAAACCCTTTCCATGACTGTAGAGAAAGATGGTGAACACTGTTTTAGACTCAAGGATTAGGAACCTAGTCTCCAAGGGCCTTCATTAAGAACATTATTCATTTTCAATTCAGAAGAGAATCGAAAACTGAACCAACCCTTCTTAAAGTACTGAACAGTGGGCTTAGCAATATGACTCCAATGTTTGTCAGGAAACTCCCCCATTTGCTTTAAGCTAGGTTTCATTCCTATGACGATCCCCATTAGAGTATACTTCCATAATTTTAATTCCTCCTGAAAATCTTCCAATTCAATCTCAATTTGAGGAGAATCAGAGCATTCCTGATGAAAGGAAAGACTCATACCCACTGGGTTCTTTGGTTTCACAATGTCAGTCATTTAAAGGGTAATTTAGATGGTTTTCCTTGTAAACCTCCATTAACATCTGTTTCAGATTCTTTTATATTTCCATGGTTTATACACCCAGAATCCTTCGCAATTGCAATGTTTAAACTCATATTATGAGTAATGTCCACAGGATTAGATGAACCCATTCCCAGAACAGAGTTCACGGAATCAGGGAGTGCATCAGTACCTAAATTACCATTAGACTTAGAATTCCCACTAATTTTGGCACAAGAACTTCAAGGAGCAGATGATAAAATCGCATCAGCAATCAAATCATTTAGGCTCCACGAAATATGGGGAGAAGAAAAATGGGTTTCAGAGACATTACCAGAATTGTTAACCAAATTAGTATCATTGTAATCAGCAGAAGATGAGGAATCCACTGATGTTCGTATCTTTGGAGGACGATCTCTTCCCCGCGCCATAAGACCTTGAGATTGAGCAACAATGGCGTCAAAAATAAGAGAAAACGAGAGGAGAGAGAAACTTCTCTCTAAGCGCGGGATTTTTTTTTTTTTTTTTTATAAGATGCGCGCAGCTTTCATTAAAATAAAATGTAAAGTTTACAAGAAGTTGGTGGGGAGCCGAGAGACAATCTGGGCCCCCACCCCCTTAGCTATAGCAAAACTAAGCCTAGTAAAGATATAAGCGGCCACCCGAGCCCCAGCATCCTGAGATACCGGAATTTCTGGATCCGCTTGAGCAAGTCAACAGCATCCGACCCCAGCTCTCCAAGCGAAGAGAAAGAGAAGGGTAGGAAACCATAGCCAGCAGCCGCGCAAAAATCTCCATACTTAGCACACTTGCGCTGAGCAGCATCAGCGACAATCCGTCCCGGCACAAAATCGGACATCCCAGTCTGAGTCAAGGGGGAAGACCCTGTCAAATCAACACACACATCACGCCCTCTGTCACAGGAATAAAGTAGCAAATCCGCAGGACGAAGGGACCCGCCATGCCCGTCAACCAAACCGATATCAACCTCCTTGCCCGTAGAAATACCAGCCCTATAGCTTATGTCAAATAAAGTGTCACGAATGAGGTTATGCCGATGCTTAACCCCCACAGTACCAGTACAAGAAACCGCGTGGTCCCCAAAAATATCCTCAGCAAAAACCCGAGAGCAGGTAGGACAAGGCCTAGATACCCCGAATAACGGAATACCCAGTCGATACCCAAGCACACTACGTTAAGTCCTACCGTTCATAGTGTGACCCAACCCAGAGATAGGGACCGCACGCAGCCAATCAGAGGAGTGGGTACCCTGCTGAGACTTCCATAACGCAAGCTGGCGCAGTGTCAAAGAGAAAACAGATTCCGCAGTAGCAGCAATCCTCGCAAAATATATATCTGCCAGTTTCTTCATAAGTTTAGGGGCAGCGATTTCACTAGGATCACATAAAAAGGCAGAACCTGTAGTCTCAGAGAACACCCGCAAGGCAGCATCGAAAGTAGGACTAGCATCCACAATACCAGAAGGTCGTAGAAGCTTAGCCTGCAAATCAGCAGACTGCAAACGGGACGCCAAAAAAGCAAAGTGCAAAACATCCCCGACAGCATAAACACCGAGCCCACCAAGATGAAAAGGGAAAGTGGCAAGGCGCCACTGCCAATCCCCAAAACCAAGCCCAGACGCGGTGACAATTCGTTCCAAGCTAGAACGCAGCGCTGCATCAAAACGAAGATGGACAGACCCAAAGCTCCCCGGGGAACAAGTACGGAGGGTAAAGTAGAGCTTAGAAATACCAGTACAAGCTCGAAGCAGAAGCAACTCACATTACGGGTCCTCAATCCTAGCAACCAAATCCATAAGCTCGATGGTCTTAGTCACTCTCTTCGCCACAAGCTCACTGCCAAAACTAGGGCAAGTACTGACAGGCCCACCCAACACAGAGACACCACGCAAAGGTCGGGCAATAGAAGGGAGGAAAACACCAGGAAGACGACTCCGGGGATCCTCAGTAGGCCAAAAAACCTCAGTCTTAGCGACATTAAGATGAAGACCAAACTGAAGACCATCTGCCAAAATCAAATCCAAAACCTTTCCCACCTCCAAAGTATCCCCAACAATGGTGCCATCATCCAAGTACCAAGCTTGCAAACTCAAATCAAAAGAATCCCGTATCTTGCACACCAAGGGATGCAAAACCAAAGCGAAAAGCAAGGGTCCCAAAGGATCACCCTGCTGGACTCCCTGACAAGACCACAAACAATGTTCCCCATAATAAAGGCGGGCAGGGCTAGAGTAACAGAACTCCACCCAACGGGAAAGAATCGGGCAACGACGGCGAACTTCCAGAAGCATGGTTACACGATCAACAAGGTTGAAAGCATTCTGGAAATCAACCAGCAACATAGAAAACCCCACATCACCACCACGAGCCTCAATGAACCGATTCAAGGGATGCAAGACAGCCTCTCCTCCACCAGACACCCCAACCCCAAACTGAAGACCAGCAAAATAAGAACACAAAGAAGGACCAACCAAACAAGCACCTACCTTAGAAACAAGACGTCTCCAGACGGTGCCAACAGCAATAGGACGAACACCACCACCAGGTTTAACAAGCGGCGTGAGCGGAGCGCTGGCAATGTACTCACCAAGAGCTTGTGGACATCTGCCCTCAAGAAATAGATTGACCACCCTAGTAATAGAAGCGATCAGATCATCAGAGATAGCCACAGCAGCGCCACTCAAGCAGTCCATGAGGTGTTGGGCACGAAACCCATCCCTCCCACAAGAAGTGCCACGTGGAAAACTACGAATCATGTCCAAAATCACAGCCGAAGAGGCAACAAGAGAATGATGATCCACAGGCAAAGGAGGCAAGGAAGGAGATGGGGCGGCCGGGTGCTTCTCTCGCAAAGCACCAAGAGTGGCATCAGAGTAGGGGGCTACGCCAGAGGAAGAAAGCACCCTAACAGCAGCAGAATAGTGGCCATCACCAATCTTCCGCCGACATTGGCGGAGGTTAAGCTCACTCAAATCCAGATCCTCTTCCACATTAAAGGAAGAAGGAACCTCAGCCAAACACTCCTGCAAAAGCTGCAAACCCCCTCCAGGCACCCCCCAAGCAAGTATAACCCTGGTAATACTCTCCTCCTGGCGCTGTCGCCTAACAGTAGTCCTACACTCAAGATTACTCCGAGGAGGGAAGGTCTTAAGCAGACAAAGAGGCAACACAAGCATACGAACCCAGCAGGAGAGGTCACCAGGAGAGTCAGCCACACCATGCAAGACCCCCTTCAAAACCCGAGCAAACCCAAGACGACACTTAGGAGGAATAGATTTCACGGTGCGAAGACCCAAAGATAATAAACGATCAAGCGAAGATATAGACCACTGAGCAGACCCAACCCCATCATCAGAAGAAAGAACCGAGGGAGACGGAGCAAGAGGTCTTGGGATACCATGAATAATAAAGCTAACGACACCATCACCACAATCCGGTGGCGCAACAATATCACCCCGGCTATGTCGACACCTAGAGCGAAAGGTATGGGTTTTAAAGCACTCCCCACACAACCAAAGTCCCATCTGCTTCAAGGTAATCTCGGTATTAGAGAAAACAGTCAGACTAACAGTAAGAGTTTGACATGTAAGCCCCATAGCACCATCAATACAATGTCGATCCTGAAAATGCTTTTGCCAAGCGGCCTTAGTAAGGCCCTTACCATTACCATTCGGACAACCATGAATACTCGAAAAAAGACAATGAAAACGTACCAAAGTAGGCATGAAAAAGAAAAAGAAAAAGAAAATAAAACCTAGTATATAAAAGGAACACCCATGACATGATCCACGTGCATGGCCACGGCTCACGTGCAAGGCAAGAAACCCTGCCACCAACACCGCGACCACCGCACATCCCACAAAACAGCCACCACCGTGACCACCACCACCCACCACAACCACCAACCCCGACAAGTGGCAAAACGCTAGCACGAACACCGACGCCGACGCAACCAAAATGCCATGATAAGTTCAGCCACAAGCACACTCACGGCCGGTCGTGAGGTAGGGTGAGCCTTGTCGGAGGCGACGGTCTGGGGCGACGGCTGGAGGCGCACGACGGAAGAAGAAGAGAACCCTAATCACGCGCAGGCTGCTACGTTGTGCGGCACAAACCCTAGAAGAAAAGAACACGATGGAAGAAGAGAGGAGGCGCACGACTGCCACCAGCAAGAAAGGACACGACGGATGAACCCTAATCACGTGCAATGGCCTCCAGCGAAGACGGCAGCAAAACGGCGCAGGACCGCAGCGAAGACCGCAACACGATCACCACAGGAAAGACACCAACACCGACGACGTGAGGTCACCGGCGGGGAAAGGCGGCCAGTGGCGACGTGAGGTCACCGTCCGGCAAAGTCAGGCACACGAGAAGCCCTAGATGATCGCCTGTGTCTCCTCTCTCTAACGCTCTCCAATTCAAATTTTTCAAATCTTATTATTATTATTATTATTATTATTATTATTATTATTATTATTATTATTATTATTATTATTATTATTATTATTATTATTATTATTATTATTATTATTATTATATATACACCCTAATTGTAACGCAGACACAAACCATCAATAATTCAACTATTACTTGATGAAGTATCCCTCTCAATTTCTAATTTGGTATGAGTGCCTCTTTCTTGAGGACTCTAAAATTCGCTTCCGCTTTTTTACCGGTGGGCAAAAGTATATTGAGCTCAACGGAAATTTTATTGTGCAGAATTTACAAACGCTAAAAAAAACAACCAAAATGCGGGTTTAATCGTACTTTATTCCGATGGTGCTTCCAATTGCATCTATTCTTGACTTGTACGTATAAAATCGGGGTTTGCTATATCCCGCCCCCCATTTTACTCATCCCGCCCCCCACAATTACTTCTTTGCCCTTTATCATTAATTGACCACCAAATTTATCATTTCCGTCTTAATATTTTAAAATTCAAACCGTCATAAATTTTCCGTCTTAATATTTTAAAATTCAAACCGTCATAAATTTATAATTCAAAATTCAAAAAAACGCTTCAAACCGTCATAAATTTAAAATTCAAAATTCCAAAAACCGTTAGAAATTTAAAATCGCTTCAATCTTCATTCTCATCTCTTCCTTTAAAATTCAAATTTCATAAAAACGTTTCAAACCGTTATAAATTTAAAATCTTCATTCTTCTTTCAATCTTCAATCACATTTCAAACTTCAATCTCCTTTCAAACTTCTTTCTCATCTCTTCTTGATCTTCCTTTCAATCTACTTTCATTTGTACAAGGTATGTTTAATCTTTCTTCTTTATTTATTCAATTAGTATAGATTAGTTTATAGGTTGAGATAGATCAGAAAGCATGTGACGATTAGAGCCCATTAGGTTGCGTTATTTTGATTTTGTATTAATCGTTAATGGTTGAATTTACAAAAAAAAAATCCGGAAAATGGCCCATTTGTGTGAATTACACGAATGGACCTGGGCCAATTCGTGTAATCCACACGTCTGGGCCATGGCTCATTCGTGTGAATTACACGAATGGACCTGGGCCAATTCGTGTAATCCACACGAATGAGCCACGACTCAGACGTGTAGATTACACGAATTGGCCCAGGTCCATTCGTGTAATTCACACGAATGGGCCGGTTTTGTTCCGGTTTTTTTTTTAAATTGTCTTATTATGTAAATATATTTACGTATTTTTATTATGTAATATATATTTACGTACTTTTAGTTTTTTTTGTATTATGTAATTACGTTTTTTGTATTATGTAATTAAATGTTTGGTTTTTTTTTTTTTTTTAAAAAAATTGTCTTATTATGTAATTATTTTTACGTATTTTTATTATGTAATATATATTTACGTACTTTTAGTTTTTTGTATTATGTAATTAAATGTTTAATAATATATTTACGTACTTTTATTAATTACAATTGTTATTACGATTTTTGTATTATGTAATTAAATGTTTAGTTTTTTTTTAAAATTGTCTTATTATGTAATTATATTTACGTATTTTTATTATGTAATATATATTTACGAACTTTTAGTTTTTTTTATTATGTAATTAAATGTTTGATAATATATTTACGTACTTTTATTAATTACAATTGTAATTACGTTTTTTGTATTATGTAATTAAATGTTTAGTTTTTTATTATAATTTGTATAATGCAGATGTCGGAAAATGATGACCGTAGGTCTAAACTTCATGCATCATATCGTCGAAAAAAAGTTAATGTGAGGGTTGGAGATACTAGTATTGGGTCGAGAGAAATACCAGAAATACCTAATGAGCCCGATTTTTATGAAGGGGAGTTTCAACAGTTCGAGAGAGAACTTGAGGAAGAGGAACGGAATTATCAAGGGTCGGGAAATGATGAGGGGGATAATGAGGAGGCGGGTAATGTTGAGGGGACAAATGTGGAGGCGACTTCTGTTTATCGGGTTAGACGGGGGCCGCAGGGTAGGTTTGAGAGCTATGCTTCGGGGTCTAGCAGTTCGAGGGTTGAACCGCGTAGGAAAGTAAGGGCTAGGGGGAAAGATTCGAGCTGGATATTGACGGGGCCATCACAGGGGGGTCCTTTAGTACCGGATGTGATTCCGAGTTTTGGTGGACACATTTCTTACGTTATGTGGAATCAGTGTGGCTTTGAGCGTGGTTTGTTGACTAAATACACTAGAGAAAGATCATTAGTTGAGCTCCGTAAGTGGATTTTGCCAGATGAGGTTCGCGCGATAGTTGCGGAATCGGATCTTAGTCATTTGCCCGACATTATGCATAAAAATTTGAACATGCCGTTGTTGTATTGATGGGTATTCTTGTAGCATACCCGAGGCTGATATGGCACATCCCGTGCTTGGTATGTCGGAGTTGTTGGCTATGACGGAGGCTGCAGCAGGAGCTCACCCAAGGGGCCTTGATGATCAAGCCACATACAAGACAAGCTTGATCCCTCAGATGGAAGCTCGAATTACAAGGTCTAAACAACAAGCTATGACAAGTCAAGAGCAACCCAAGCCAAGCCACCCCAATGAAGAAGACAGTTCAGGGTTCAACAACCCATGCCCATCCCCAACACAACCCACATTACCCACACAAAACAGAAACAGAGCCATTCAGGCCCAGACAGACCAGTTAACAAACCCAGCCTCTAGGAGGTACACCAGGGCATCCCAACCACCCCCACTATGGCCTACCATCAAGACAACCCTCTAAGCTACAAGTTTGCCCAGGACAAACCATTTTGAAGTCTAGTAAAAACCCATGAAACAGACACCCCAAAGCTAGGGTCCAGTAAACAGCATAGCAGAGGTAGTACATGCTCAGATGATGTTTTCTTTTGCTTAAGTCAACTTGTCTTCATCTAAGGCAGGTTTATCTATGTCCTCATAAGAGTGGAGAGTTCCAAGGAGCAACAAAACACCCAGAGCAAAGCACAAGACAACAAGATCAACAGATTTCCATTTCAGGAAAACTCCAAAAACTACTTTATTTGCTTTTGCTCAGTCTGTTTTCTTTTGTGTTTTGTGTCTGTTCTTTATAGTTTTTAAGCTCGTCCTCTTGTGAGGCCCTTAATTAATGTCAGTAGAAGTAGTTTAGATCCTAAGCTGGCCCTTGGATGATACATACATCCAATGGTTCACAAGATATCAGTCCCTCTATATAAGGAGGTCTTGTATGTTGTTGTAAGCAGACTTTATGAATGAATGAATTAAACTTTGAGAAACCACTCAATGTTATCAAACTTGTGCTAAGAGCTGTAGTTTGAAGCAAGCCTGATACACCTCCAAGGTGTTTGATCAGTGCCTTGTATTGTGAGCTAAGTTATACCTGTGCTTTGCTGTGGTTTAACTTACTTGCTGTTGAGGTTAGTCTAGGGTGTTTGTGCCTTGCTGTAACACTTGAAACTGTCTCTAAAACCAGTCTTGAATCCTTTTTCTCTTGTGCTTTGCTGTAGAGGATTGTATCCAAGTCATATCCCTTGAATCTTTCAGTTAAACAACTCACAATCTATAAAACAACATCCCTTGTTACTTGATATTGTTTTCAGTTTGAGTCAAGCTAATCAAATCACTTAAAACTTGTGAACCTTAGTAGTTTACACTCCAAATTGGTTATCAGAGCTTTGGTTGAGAGTCTTAGTGAGTTCATTTTCCCTAACTACATTTAAAAACACAAAAATAGCCCAATGAGTGAAGAGAGACTAGCAGGAGTAGAAGCAAGGATGGAGGATCTGGCTGGGATTGTAACCACCCTAACCAGAACCTTGGACCAGGTTATAGGCAACCATTTGCTTGCTGGAGGAAGAGGTAGAGGACGTGGAAGAGGCCAAGGAGGAGGCAGAGGAAGGCCACCTGATGATGAAGAGTATCCAGACTCAGATGACTCAACAAGAAGCAGAGCTTCCATCCACAGGAACACAGACAAGCATCTTAAGGTAGATATCCCTGAGTTTTCTGGTAGTCTTAATCCTGATGACTTGTTAGAATGGCTAAGAGAAGTAGAAAGGATCTTTGAGTACAAGGGATACAATGATTCCAAGTCTTTTAAAGTAGCCATCCTTAAACTGAAAGGGTATGCTTCCCTTTGGTATGAGACTATGAAAGGGTTAAGGGCTAGGGAAGGTAAGGAACCCATCAAGTCTTGGACTAAACTGAAAAAGAAACTGTTAGACAAATTTGTTGCTAAGGATTACACCCAGGATCTGTTTATCAAGTTGTCTAAGTTGAAACAAGGAGACAAACCTGTTGAATCTTATCTGAGGGAGTTTGAACAACTCACCTTACAATGTGATATAAATGAGAAACCTGAGCAAAGGATTGCTAGGTACTTAGAGGGTCTAGATAAGAACATTGCTAACAAGGTTAGGATGCAACCTCTGTGGTCATTTGATGATGTTGTCAACCTATCTCTGAGAATTGAGAAGATAGGGAAGACTAAGCCTGCTACACCAAAACTGTTAGGCCTTTTCAAACCAGACCTTATAGTGGGTTTAGAGCCATGGATACCCCTAAGACAGCACCCCCACCTACCTTAGACAAGGGTAAGGGCATCATGGGTCAAAAGCCAAGCACTTCATTGACTGAGAACAGAATTAGGTGCTTCCAATGTCAAGGCTATGGACATTTCAGGAAGGATTGCCCTTCTAAGAAGACCTTAACTATAATGGAAGTTGAGGCTTGGGAGAAAGAGGGTCTAGTTGAGTATGAAAGGGATGAGCCTGAGGTTGAAGAAGTGGTGAGTGAGGAAGAAGAGTCTAGTCAGGAAGCAATAGTGGCACTCCCTGACACAGGCCACAGCTTAGTCCTATGGAGAGTAATGCATTCACAACAGATACCTTTGGAGGAGGATCAAAGGTCCCTCATTTTCAGGAGCAGATGTACCATACAAGGGAGGGTTTGTAATCTTATTATAGATGGAGGTAGTTGTACCAATGTGGCTTCTGTTACTATGGTTGATAAGCTGAAGTTGAGCACCCAAGATCACCCTCACCCCTATAAGTTGAGATGGCTGAGTAAGGGAGCAGAGGTTAAGGTGGATAAGCAATGCATGGTCCCTTTCTCCATTGGCAGTGTGTACAAGGATGAAGTATTGTGTGATGTGGTTCCAATGGATGCCTGTCACTTGCTATTAGGAAGGCCATGGGAGTTTGATAAAAGCTCCATACACCAAGGAAGAAGCAATACCTATTCTTTCAAGCATGGGAGCAGGAAGGTGACATTAGCCCCCTTGCCACCACACCAGAAGAGCTATGGAAGTCCAAGTATGGCTGAGGATTTTAGTGGAGTTGTATTTCTATCTGAGTCAGCAATGGTCAAGGAGTGTAGTGAGGAGCAACCTATAGTAATACTGCTATCAAAGGAAGTTCAGGAAGAGGAGTCTAAGGTGATCCCTGCAGATGTTAAGCCCCTCATTGATCAGTTCAAGGAAGTATTTCCAGAGGAACTTCCTGATGGTTTACCCCCTTTGAGAGGGATTGAACACCAGATAGACCTTGTGCCAGGGTCTGTACTACCTAACAGACCAGCCTATAGGTGTGATCTTATGGCTACACAAGAGCTGCAGAAGCAAGTTGGAGAGTTGATGAGTAAAGGGTTTGTAAGGGAGTCATTAAGTCCTTGTGTTGTGCCTGCATTGTTGGTTCCTCAGAAGGATGGGACTTGGAGGATGTGCATAGATAGCAGGGCTATCAACAACATCACAGTCAAGTATAGGTTCCCTATGCCTAGGCTTGATGACATGCTGGATGAACTGAGTGGTTCAAGGCTCTTTTCTAAGATTGATCTGAGGCAAGGTTATCATCAATTGAGGATCAGAGAGGGAGATGAGTGGAAGACAGCCTTCAAAACAAAGCATGGCCTTTATGAGTGGCTTGTCATGCCCTTTGGCCTGTCAAATGCCCCAAGTACCTTCATGAGATTGATGACAGAAGTGCTTAGGCCTTGCCTAGGGAGATTTGTGGTGGTATACTTTGATAATATCCTCATCTACAGCAAGAGCAAGGATGATCACTTGAGGCATCTTGAGGCTGTGTTTGAAATACTTAAGGAGAACAAGCTCTTTGGGAAGCTTGAGAAATGCACCTTCATGACTGAGGAAGTCAAGTTTCTAGGATATGTGGTATCTGGTAGAGGCATTTCAGTTGATCAAGACAAGATCATTGCAGTCGAGTCTTGGCCTATCCCTAGGAGTATTACAGAAGTAAGGGGATTCCATGGCTTAGCATCCTTCTACAGAAGATTCATTAAGGATTTTAGCACCATTGCAGCACCTCTCACTGAGTGCATGAAGAAGGGAGAGTTCACTTGGACTGAGAATGCCTTACAGGCTTTCAAACACATGAAGAAGCTTTTGTGCAGTGCACCTATCCTCAGATTGCCAAACTTTGATTGCCTATTTGAGGTTGAATGTGATGCAAGTGGAGTGGGAATTGGAGCTGTCCTCATCCAAGAGAAGAAGCTTGTAGCCTACTTTAGCGAAAAGCTAAGTGGTGCCAAGCTAAACTATTCTACATATGATAAAGAGTTCTATGCTGTTGTCAGAGCTCTGAGGCATTGGAGTCATTACCTGAAGCCCAAACCTTTTGTCTTACACTATGATCATGAGGCATTGAAGTACATAGGAGGCCAACATAAGCTCAGTCATAGGCATGCTAAGTGGGTGGAGTTCCTTCAATCATTCACCTTTTCTAGCAAATACAAAGAGGGCAAACAAAATGTGGTGGCTGATGCATTGTCTAGAAGGTACACTCTGTTATCAACAATGGAGCAAAGGGTTCTTGGCTTTGAGTTCATGAAGGACATGTATCAAGAAGATCCAGACTTTGCAGAAGATTGGTTAGCACAGAAAGAGGGAACAAGAACCATTTATTCACCCTACACTTTGCAAAATGGATTCTTGTTTAAAGGAAACAAGCTGTGTGTTCCCAGAGGATCCTATAGGAGTCTATTGATCAAGGAGGTACATGGAAGTGGCCTTGGAGGACACTTTGGGGTTCAGAAAACTGTGGACATACTACAAGAGCAATTCCACTGGCCTAAGATGATGGGAGAAGTTCAAATAGTGCTCAGAAGGTGTGGAGTTTGTCAAAAGGCCAAGAGTTCTTTCCAAGCAGGACCTTACACTCCCCTACCAGTCCCATGTAGGCCTTGGGAGGATGTAAGTATGGATTTCATAATTGCACTACCTAGGACAGCAAGAGGGAAGGATTCTATCATGGTGGTTGTGGATAGGTTCAGTAAGATGGCACATTTCATTGCTTGCAAGAAGACTGAGGATGCTGTGAGTGTAGCAGAGCTATACCTTGATGATGTGGTGAGGTTACATGGAGTCCCAAGGACCATTGTGTCTGACAGAGACACAAAGTTTATGAGCCATTTCTGGAGAACATTGTGGAAACTGCTTAACACTAGGTTGTTGTTTAGTACCTCCCATCATCCTCAAACTGATGGCCAAACTGAGGTGACCAACAAGACCTTGGGAAGGATCTTGAGGTGTATAGTCAGCAAATCTCTCAAGGATTGGGACTTAAAGTTGGCTCAAGCTGAGTTCTCTTTCAATAGAGCTCCCTCAGCAGCCACATGTCACTCCCCCTTTGAAGTGGTCTATGGTACTAACCCCTTAATGCCTTTGAGTTTGTCTAATGTGTGCAGGTCAGAGGTCCACTATGATGCTAAGAAGAGGGTGGAACAAATACTAAAACTCCATGAGTCAGTCAGAAAACAAATTGAGAAAGCTAATGATCTATACAAGAAGAATGCCAAGGTTCCTAAGACCAAGAAAGACTTTGTACCAGGAGACCTAGTATGGATCAACCTAAGGAAAGAAAGGTTCCCTTCCAAGAGAAAGAACAAGCTAGAACCCAAAGTAGATGGTCCTTTTCAAGTCATAGAGAAGATAGGTCCTAATGCCTACAAAATTGATCTACCAGGAGAGTATGCAGTCCATGGAACATTCAATGTGGGAGATCTTAGTCCCTTCTATGAAGACTCTGAGGGGGAGGAAGACACAGGCTTGAGGTCAAGCCTTTTTCAACCAGGGGAGGCTGCAGCAGGAGCTCACCCAAAGGGTCTTGATGATCAAACCACATACAAGACAAGCTTGACCCCTCAGATGGAAGCTCGAGTTACAAGGTCTAAACAACAAACTATGACAAGCCAAGAGCAAGCCAAGCCAAGCCACCCCAATGAAGAAGACATTCCAGGGTTCAACAACCTATGCCCACCCCCAACACAACCCACATTACCCACACAAAACAGAAAAAGAGCCATTCAGGCCCAGACAGACCAGTTAACAAACCCTGCCTCTAAGAGGTACACCAGGGCATCCCAACCACCCCCACTATGGCCTACCTTCAAGACAACCCTCTAAGCTACAAGTTTGCCCAGGACAAACCATTTTGAAGTCTAGTAAAAACCCATGAAACAGACACCCCAAAGTCATAGTCCAGTAAACAGCATAGCAGAGGTAGTACATGCTCAGATGATGTTTTCTTTTGCTTAAGTCAACTTTTCTTCATCTAAGGCAGGTTTTTCTATGTCCTCATAAGAGTGGAGAGTTCCAAGGAGCAACAAAACACCCAGAGCAAAGCACAAGACAACAAGAACAACAGATTTCCATTTCAGGAAAACTCCAAAAACTACTTTATTTGCTTTTGATTCAGTCTGTTTTCTTTTGTGTTTTGTGTCTGTTCTTTATAGTTGTTGAGCTCGTCCTATTGTGAGACTCTTAATTAATGTCAGTAGAAGTAGTTTAGATCCTAAGCTGGCCCTTGGATGATCCATACATCCAATGGCTGACAAGATATCAGCCCCTCTATATAAGGAGGTCCTTGTATGTTGTTTGAAGCAGACTTTTATGAATGAATGAATTAAACTTTGAGAAAACCCCTCAATGTTATCAAACTTGTGCTAAGAGCTGTAGTTTGAAGCAAGTCTGATACATCTCCAAGGTGTTTGATCAGTGCCTTGTGTTGTGAGTCAAGTTATACCTGTGCTTTGCTGTGGTTAACTTACTTGCTGTTGAGGTTAGTCTAGGGTGTTTGTGCTTTGCTGTAACACTTGAAAACTGCCTCTAAAACCCAGTCTTTGAGTCCTTTTCTCTTGTGCCTTGCTGTAGAGGATTGTCTCCTAGTCATATCCCTTGAATCTTTCAGTTAAACAACTCACAATCTCTAAAAACAACACCCCTTGTTACTTGATATTGTTCTCAGTTTGAGTCAAGCTAATCAAGTCACTTAAAACTTGTGAACCTTAGTAGTTTACACTCCAAATACCCTTTTCTTTTGCTAGAAAGAGAACCTCTTACACGATCTCACAAATGAGAAGGAGGTTTTGTGTTTTGTGAAAAGTTATTGTTAACTTTTTCTTTTTGTGATGTGTGAATCTGATAGATGGAGGCTCAAGTGAAAATAAATTAGGTTAGAATTTTCCTTCTCCTTCTCCTTCTATCTCACGGCTCCTTAGGGTTTTATATGGGGAGATTTTGTCTCCTCAAAATAACTACCCATTGACTAAAAACCGAGTGTATCTGGATACTTTCGTTTTTGGTCATTTTAGCTTCCAATATAATGTAATATATTATAATCGTCGTTTTACATGGACCGACATTATAATACATCATTAATTATAAATATCCGTATATTTATAATTTGCCAATTATAACGGTTTATGTTTAATTAGCTTACATTATATAAAACAATTAAATATAACATTTTATATTAAATTTACGAATTACAGTTAATTCGTCTCAGCTAACTTTATTTAATCATTATTAAATAATCTGTCATCATCACATTGACTAACATTTTAGTCAAATACACTGACTAACCTTTTAGTCATATAATAGGGTATCAATATGATTATTTTCTCAAATAATCACATCTCTCAAACACATCCTTTAGGTGTGACGTTTAGGGACCAGTTGATCACCGCCATCTGTATGACAATAACGTCAAACTTATCTAGCAAGCCAACCGTTATTGATAAACGTTAATCAACTGATTATTATACAAAGTATACCCTGTGAACCTACAGATATTTATTTATGTTATTGCACTAACTGTGGAGGACACTAGCTCCAACAGGATTTGCCCCCGAATTTGGCTAAGGTTCATAATGTATTCCATGTTTCTCAATTGAGAAAGTATGTTAGTGATCCAAGCCATGTCTTTCAAAAGGAAATGCCCGAGCTTGAACCAAATTTATCCTTTGAAGAGAAGCCGATTTGTATCCTAGATCGCAAGGATAAGAAGTTGAGAAGTAAGGTGGTTCCTTTGGTGAAAATCTTGTGGAGATGTGCTAATGTCGAAGAAGAGATTTGGGAAACGGAAGCTTCTATGCGTAGTAAATATCCGAGTCTATTCGAGTAAGGTATTTTTCTTTCCCACAAGTTTCGAGGGCGAAACTTTTTAAAAGGTGGGGTGATTGTAACACTCGCAAATGTACCCTATTTTTATAGTGAAAATATTTTACGGATACTTTTCAGCGAATTTTAGTTTTAATTTAGAATTTAATTTTCCGAGTCGAATTTAGAATTTCCGAGTTCGTATTTGGAATTTCCGCGAGTTTTCAAGTAAAACCCGTCTTAAGCCGACTTTGACTTTTCTTGACTTTTTCCTCATACTCCCTCATACTCCCTCTTAACCTATTTCATTCCCACAACTCAAACTTACTTCATCACTAAGAAAACCCAAATCAAAACCTAGCTTCCATAATCATCCAATCTTAGAATCGTCGTATCTCATTCGTTTCTCGCTCAAATTCACGTAAGTTCGTCTTATTCTTCCCCTCTTAGCTTCCTCTATCCGTTTTGGTAATAAAATTACCGTCTTTCTCGCTTTTCAAACTTTCCGTCTTTCTCAAGGTGAAGTATATTCATCTTTTATTAACTATTTGTAGGTGGTGACCTTCAAGATCCCGACAAAGACTATTTCTTAATAGAAGAGGACCTTGACGCGGAGTAAAGACGCATAAAGGTAACGGTGAAGGGTTACTCGATATCATTTACGTGTTTTACGTGTTTTCTATGCTAGGAATCGTATTTAGAATATGATTAGTGAGTTTAGTAATTGTGTTGATGATGGTATATATTGTTTGTTGAGAATTTATATGAGAATCTATGCTTTATGTTGATAATCGATAATTGATAAATGTTGCTCCTTAGTTGAAATGGTGATTTTCGTGCAATATGGACCCCAGCCGGTCGACCGGCAGCCGGTCAGACCACCGGCTGGGGCAGTGGCTGTATATTATTACATGTTACGTAAATTTTGAAGTATGAAGTTGGTCTCAGCCGGTCAACCGGCAGCCGGTCAGACCACCGGCTGAGACACCCCTCTTTTCCTTCTTGTTTTTCATAATACTCATGGTCCCAGCCGGGTAGCCGGCAGCCGGTCCCATTGACCGGCTGGGACACACTGACATTTCACATTGGTTTTTCGTATGATGATTGGCCTTAGCCGGGTGGCCGGCAGCCGGTCCACTTGACCGGCTGGCACCTGCTGGATGTTATTTGTGAATTTTGTTTACGGTTTTCATTTATAATATTTCCGATGGTTCATTTATCGTATAAATTTACGGAATGACTTTAATTATAAATGTTTCGAATATATGATATTTCATTCGCTTGTATTACATGTTTTGTGACGGTTTTTGGTATGTTCCACTTTGAGTCGGTTTTACAAATGTTACGGTTTGAGCACTATTTTGTCTTGTGCTTTGTGCTCTCATTTCCTTGGCTACCTCCACGTTCGTAAGGCTGGAATGTCGGAACGGGGATGTATCCTACTGCTTAATTGCATGTGTAGTGGGCATACGACGACGTTGTTGGGAGTTGGACGCTTTGCGTTGATCGACCCGGCCGTCAAATGTTGTGTACTTGCGAGGTGGTGTTATTTGCATGTAGCGTACCACTTGTTATGAGGCTTGAGCTCTTTTCCGCCTCTTTCGTGAATTATCTACCGAATTTGGGGTACTCGGCGTCATGTGATTGACCGAGTCTTGGATGCGAAACGTTTATCGTATGTCGAACTGGAAAATGCGATTCCGGGATTCCGGCCAGATTTAGACTAGTACCGTATTATTATCGTCGTCCTACCGGAGGAAATTAGTCTACATATACGAAATGTGATCGTGTATGCGTTCAGGGAAATGTTTATCTCGTGGATGCCTTTAATTAATCATACGTGTCCATGTACACGGTGCTAGTGCGTTTCATTTACCGTGAGGATGTCGTGCTTTGTGTCGTTGTGTTTTGGATGCGTGATTACATGATTATTCATGATCATTGCATGACTTGGGATGGGTTATTTGTCGAGTCTCAATCTTATCAAACTTATACCGCTAACGGTGAGATGCAAGCCCTAGTGAGCGTGTTCGGTTGCCTAAGAGTGTCTTCCCCGAGTCTTTGTACAACATGATGGATTCGGATTTGTATTCCATATGCTCTTATCATTTTATATTGAATTGCCTATTTATCCTTATCGTATTTCACATGTATATCTATATATGCATGCTTCTACTTTTGTATTTCCCTTTATGTACGTTTGATGTGATATGGCTGGGAGAACTCAGAGTTACTCCCCACTGATTGTGGCGTTCATGTTTTTCATGGATGAACAGGTTGCTTGCATGGATGGCTTTTTGCTTGATATTTTGGGTTCGGGTGTGAGCTACCGGGCGTTGTCCCTGGAAGTTTCGCCTCTAGACGATTTTAGCTAGTTTGCTAAACACTTTGACATTTATAACATTTTGAGAGACTTCGTCTCTTTGTTGTATCTCGTACTTTAGTTTGTAATATTTGACACTCCTCGTATACTTCTTCTTGCATGTATAAAAGTTTTTAAAATACCGTATTTTCCGCTATTAGATTCACATGCTTGTATGTTTTATATTTCCTCATTCGCGAGGGTTGTCACATGGTAGTGGTCCTATTTCGAAAGCTCCTTATCGTATGGCGCCAGTTGAGCTACAAGAGCTTAAGAAGCAACTTGAGGAAATGATCGATAAGGGTTTTATTTGTCCGAGTGCTTCGCCTTGGGGTGCTCCTGTTTTGTTCGTCAGAAAGAAGGATGGTAGCATGCGATTATGCATTGATTATCGTGAGCTGAATAAGGTGACTATCAAGAATAAGTATCCCTTGCCAAGGATCGAGGATTTGTTTGATCAGCTCCGTGGGGCTAGTGTGTTCTCGAAGATTGATCTGAGGTCGGGCTACCATCAAATTCTAGTTAGGAAAGAGGACATTCCGAAGACTGCTTTTCGTTCGAGGTATGGTCACTATAAGTTTGTGGTTATGCCTTTTGGTTTGACGAATGATCCTGCGGTTTTCATGGATCAGATGAACTGCACTTCAGCGAGTATTTGGACAGGTGTGTCGTGGTGTTCATAGACGACATACTTATTTACTCGAGAGACGAGTTTGAGCACGAGAATCACCTTCGTGTAATTTTCGAGACACTTCGGAAGCAGAAGTGGTATGCTAAATTCTCGAAGTGCGAGTTTTGGTTGAAAGACGTGACCTTCCTAGGTCATGTGATATCTGGAGATGGAGTTATGGTTGATCCTTCGAAGATTCGAGCTGTGGTCGATTGGGAGAGTCCGAAGAATGTGAATGAGATTCGAAGTTTCCTTGGTCTTGCTGGTTACTATCGTCGATTTGTGCATGATTTCTCAAGGATCGCGAGCCCTATGACTCAGCTTATGAAGAAGGAATCTAAGTTCATTTGGACCGAAGCTTGTGAATCAGCGTTTCAAGAATTAAAGAAGATATTGACTATTGCTCCAGTGTTAACTTTGCCTGAAGAGGGTGTTGAGTTCGATGTCTATTGTGATGCGTTGAAATATGGTTTGGGTTGTGTGTTGATGCAGAAGAGTAAGGTCGTGGCTTATGCTTCCCGTCAGCTGAAAGTCCACGAGGTGAATTATCCGACTTATGATCTTGAGTTAGCAGCTGTGGTGTTTGCACTTAAGTTGTGGAGACACTATCTGTATGGAGTTTCTTGCAACATCTATATGGATCATAAGAGCTTGAAGTATATCTTCACTCAGAGAGATCTTAACATGAGGCAGAGACGATGGTTGGAACTGCTGAATGACTATAAGATCGAGCTGCAGCACCATGAGGGTAAGGCAAATGTGGTTGCCGATGCTTTGAGTCGAAAGACTCGTCCTGTTTTGAGTTCGGTTATGGTGTTACCTGATGAGTTGAGCCGAGAATTCCAAAGGTTGAGCCTTGAGGTGGTTCTTCCTGGTACTCTGAACTTGGGCGCAATGATTGCTGAACCTGAGATTCTACATGAGATTCGGGTTAAGCAACGAGAGGACGACTTCCTTGAAGGAGTCCGAGTAGCTTTAAGTGAAGGTAGAGCCAAAGACTTCATGGTCGCACCTAATGATGTTTTGCGATTCCGCGGTCGATGGTGTATACCTAATTGTGAGGTCTTAAAGGGTAAGATTCTCAAAAAGGCTCATAGTACACCCTATTCCATTCATCCTGGTGGCGATAAGATGTATAAGGATCTGAAGCTACGCTTTTGGTGGCCTAAGATGAAGAAGGAAATCGCCGAGTTCGTGAGCCGTTGTCTCATTTATCAGAAGGTCAAGTTTGAGCATCAGAGACCTGGTGGTTTGCTACAACCATTGGAGATTCCTACATGGAAATGGGATTCGATTTCGATGGAATTTGTCATGGGTTTACCGAGATCGCAGAGGGGAATTAATGCTATTTGGGTTGTGGTTGATCGTTTAACCAAGGTTGCGCATTTCATTCTAATGAAGGAGACTTGGAGTCTCGAGGAACTTGCTAATGCTTATCAGCGTGAAATTATTCGTCTGCATGGGGTTCCTAAGGATATTATTTCCTATCGTGATCCGAGGTTCTGTTCCCAGTTTTGGAGGAAGTTGCAGTTAGCTTTGGGCAGTGAGCTTAAGATGAGTACTGCTTTCCATGCTGCTACTGATGGTCAGACCGAGCGGACCATTCAGACTTTAGAGGACATGTTGCGAGCATGTGCATTGGAGTTCCAGGTTGGTTGGGAGAAGAGTTTGTCACTCGTTGAGTTCTCTTATAATAACAGTTATCAAGCTAGTATTCAGATGGCTCCGTTTGAGGCACTCTATGGACGAAAGTGTCGCATTCCTTTATGTTGGGACGATTCTAGCGAAGTGGTGGTGGTTGGACCCGAGTTAATCCAGGAGTCTATCGATCAGGTGAGATTGATTCGTGAAAAGTTGAAGGCAGCACAGGATCGTCAGAAGACTTATGCAGATTTGCGTCGTAGGCCGATTGAGTTCGAAGTTGGCGATAAGGTTTTCCTTAAGGTGTCACAGATGAAAGGTGTTAAGAGATTTGGGATTAAGGGAAAGCTTAGCCCTAAGTTTATTGGACCTTATGAGGTGCTCGAGAGAGTTGGCGAGGTAGCCTATAGGTTGGCTTTACCTCCGAATTTGTCGAAGGTACATGACGTATTCCATGTATCTCAGTTGAGGCGTTATCGTAGTGATCCCTCTCATGTTCTACAAGCCGATGTGGTTGAGTTTGAACCTAATTTGACTTATGAGGAGATATATATCCGTATTTTGGATCGTCATGAGAAGAGGTTAAGGAATAAGGTGGTACCTTTGGTACGAGTTCTCTGGAAGAGTCAGAAGTTTGAAGAAGAGACTTGGGAGACTGAAGCTTTGATGAGGGAGAAGTATCCGCATCTTTTTGAATGAGGTAGTTACACTATCCTGTTTCGAGGACAAAAGTTCTTTTTAGGGGGTTGGATTGTAACACCCTACAATTTCCGCTATTTATTTTATTCGAAGTAATAAATTATTTCTCAGAAATCCTTATTTTATTAGTCTAAGTTATACCTAATGTTAGTATAACTTCATTGTTGGGCCAAATCCTCCTTATTATTTCTTATTGGGCCTATTTTCTAGTTAAACCTGAGTGCTCATTAGCTTCTCTATAAATACCAAGCTAAACCTAATCTCCTTCCCTTTCTTTTATTTGAAAACCCTAAACCTAATTCTCTCTTCTCCTTCCTCCCTTTTGTGCCGTGTGGAGGCAGCCATTCCCCTAGGGTTTCGTGCCCCTTCTTCCATATTTCTTCATCATTAATCATTCATCTTCGTTCCTAGATCGATCCTAGCCAATCTATTCTTCAATCGTTGTAAGTTTTATATTTTATTTCCAGCTTTTCGTAGTTTTATGCGCTAGATTATTAATTAAGATCGTTATTATTACAGGCACGTGTTGATGATGATGGTGAAGGCTTTATGGACAATCCCGAGGAAGATTGTTATATTCTAGAAGAGGATTTATCGTAGATTTTACGCTAAAAAGGTAACTAGGTGTTTTCCTTTAATTATGTTTATAGAAAGTGAATTATTAACATGATATAATGATTGATTGTATGATTAATTGTTTGTGTGGTTATTTATGCTTATGATTCACATGTTTAATTGCATTTAATATTCATATTGTTATTTTATTTTCAATTATTTATTTGGTGCGCGAACTAGGGTTCAAATCGCGAACCCTAACGTCGTTGGTGGTGGCGCGGCCGTGGGGTTGCCGTCGTCTAGGGTTTCGGCCTCCTCCTTATGGGAGAGGCTAGGGTTTGCTTATGTTGAGAAATTAGGGTTTTGGTTTACATCATTAAGGTTATAGCTGAAGTTACTATAACTTTGCATGTAAGCTACCCTAGTTATACCTATTTGAGCTATAACTTTCAAAGTGACGTTATGGTGCTGTAAACTATAACAAGACTCGTTGTGGTGAGATGGCGGTTTGTACCGTGGAGTCGACCCCTCGGTGAATCTGTTATAGAGGACTGACCCGTGATGGAAGAGAGTTATAATTGATGATATTATAACCTCGCACGCATAATGTTATAACTTGAAGTGCTATAACTTCACTAATGTTGAGTGAAGGTTATAGCTGAAGGTACTATAACTTTGCTGAAGTTAAGTGAAGGTTATAGTTGATGATACTATAACCTAACACGCTTAACTAAAGTTATAGCTGAAGTGCTATAACTTCACTAAAGTTGAGTGAAGGTTATAGCTGAAGTTACTATAACTTCACTAAAGTTGAGTGAAGGTTATAGCTGAAGTTGCTATAACTTCACTAAGGTTAAGTGAAGGTTATAGTAGGAGGTATTATAACATTGGATGTTATATGTTTTTCTGTCTGGTGTTATGGTAGCTCGAACTATAACATGACCTAGAGGTGTAATGTTATAGGTCAAGATACTATAACCTCTGGTTATCTGTGCTTGCTTATGTGTGGTGTTATGGTTAGTTGACTATAACGCTATGTTTGCATATCATCTTGGTTACTCTCATTCTTTGAGGAGTCGAGCAGTTAGTTAAACTGTTCTAGGAGTTGAAGTGGAACAATCAGTTAAACTGTTCTACTGAGTTGAGTCGTGATGTTGTTCACGCATGTTTGTACAGTCAATTAAACTGCGCATTTGTTTGTTGGCTAGTTCGAATAGATGACGGTAGTATCAGTTAAATACTATCGGAATGAATCAAGAGCCGCCACCCTTCGGGGGTTTATTTGGTCTATGTTCGGGGGTGGCCAGAGACATCAGTTAAATGCTCTGGGTCCCGAGTGTCGTTCGATGTACAGTTAATGCATCGAGAGGTCTGGCCAGGTCTTAGGCATATAGGCAGTGGTGATACGCTATACATAGTACCGTGGAGGCAGTGTTGATATGCTCCAGAACCGACAGAGGCAGTGATTATACGCTCTGTCAAGTTAGAGGCAGTGGTTATACGCTCTAACAGGCGTTCGCTCTATTCGCTATGCTTTGTTGCTAGCATTGTCCCTTATGTTGCTATGGATCGTGTGCTACCTTGGGTCTTGAATATGTTCATTGTCTAGTTGTTGCATATGGTCTAGGTCTGCAGGATTTCATTCATGTAGGTTGTGGTCCCGTCTCATGGTAAGTTTTGTTGCATATCATGTTGTATAAATTGCTTCACATGTCTGTTATGATTACTATCAGTTGTTATAGATTGTTATTAATTCAGCCTGTTGTAAACATGACTGGGAGAGCACTTAGTTACTCCCGACTGATTGTCGACCCCCCCCCCCCCCCATTCTCAGGTTGAATTGGTTGCTGCTTGTCTAGATGTTGTGCTGGAGAGACTTGTGGCAAGAAGAATAATTTATTTAGGAATTTAATTAAGTTAAGAATTATTATTAATGTATTAGTTTAGTTTTGGATTTGAGTATCGATCCAGATTGGTCAGGTGTTTCCGCCACCTTGACCATATTCATCTTTGTACTCTGATGAATTATTTATTATTAAGTTATTTCTTTTGTTTTAAAAATCCGGGTTGTTACAACCTCACTTGGCCCACCTCCACCTTCTCCGTCTCCCTGCCTCATCTTCTCCGTCCGCCACCAATCCTCTACCTCCATGCCTCCTGAACTTCCGTCCGCCACCAACCCCCTCACCTCAGTGCCTCCCTCCGCCACCCCTACCCCAACCCCACACTAATCTGCCACCTTCTCTCCCCCCGCCCTCCGTACTCGTGTCCCCTCTGCCGCGACCCACCATCAACCAGCCACCACCCACAAGCCTCACCTTTCTCCTAAAAAAAATCACCAACACTTCCTTCTCCTACCACTCACCCCAAAAATGACCACCACCATTCCAAATCTGAGAAAAAAGAAAAAATTTAACCACCACCATTCCATCATTTTCTGGAAAAAAAAAATCAACCAAACACAACCACCAACACATTCAACATCCAAGATCTAAAAAAATAAAAGAAAAATAGAAGAGGAGCGACGGCCGGCGGCAGAAGGAGGAGGGAGGAGAAGCGTCAGTAGGCGACGGGGAGGAGGGAGGCAAAAGGTGAGGAAAGATAGTGGTCGGAGGGGTTGGGGGTGGTGACCGTTTTTTTTGTTATTTTTTTTTTGTTTTAGATCTAATATTTGTTTTATTTATTTGTTTGTAGTCTTTCTTTTTTATTTTATTTTCATAATTTATGTTTTTATTTAGATCCCCTACTTTATTTTTCAAATTTCTGATATTTCTTGTTTTTTTTATATTTTTCAATCACAAAATCACTATCTGTTTTTTTTGTCTCATTTTCTATTTTTAGATCTCGTTTTTTTGTGGTTGGTAGAGCAAAGGTGATATTATTTGTGGTGGTTATTTTTTCATTATCTAAAGTTACTGGACTAAAGTTACACAAAAAAAGTTACACAAAAAAGGACTGAAGTTACACAAAAAAACACTGAAGTTACACAAAAACTCACTGAAGTTACACAAAAAAACACCAAAGTTACACTAATAAGGACCAAAGTTACACTAATAAGGACTGAAGTTACACTAATAAGAACTGGACTGAAGTTACACTAGTAAGGACTGAAGTTACACTAGTAAGGACAGAAGTTACACTAATAAGGACTGAAGTTACACTAGTAAGGACTGAAGTTACACTAAAGTTATACAAATAATGATTTAAGTTTCACTTGTAAAGATTAAAGTTAAACTCATAAAATGATAATCAAAATCACATTTTAGCAAGTTACTCAAATAATAGTTGAAGTTACGCTTGTAAAGACTTAAGTTACCTTATAAAAAAAACTAAAATTACATGAACTTGTCCTAAAGTTATATAAATTCAAATTTACGCAGTCAAAATCACATTTTAGCTTGAAGTTACCTAAATAATGGTTGAAGTTACACTAGTAATGACTAAAGTTACAATCATAAAAAAGTAACAATCATATAAATTATCTTAAAGTTACAAAAATTCTAATTTTTATAGTCAAAATCACATTTTAGTTTGAAGTGATATAAATAATGGTTGAAGTTACACTCGTAATGACTGAAGTGATACTCATAAAAAGGACTAAAATCATATAAACTTGTCTTAAAGTTACATAAATTTAAATTTATGTAGTCAAAATCACATATTAGCTTAAAGTATCACAAATAATGGTTGAAGTTACACTCGTAATGACTGAAGTTACACTCATAAAAAGGTTAAAATCACATAAACTTGTCTTAAAGTTACATAAATTCAAATTTATATAGTCGAAATCAAATTCTAGTTTGAAGTTACACAAATAAGTGTTAAAGTTACACTCGTAATGACTGAAGTTACACTTATAAAAAGGCTAAAATCACATAAACTTGTCTTAAAGTTATATAAATTCAATTTTATATATTCGAAATCATATTATAACTCGGAGTTACAAAAATGATGGTTGAAGTTACACTCGTAATGACTGAAATTACACTTATAAAAAGCTGAAGTTTCAAAAACTTGTCTCAAAATCATATTCTAATATAAAGGGATACTATCAAGGTGATGTGTAGGTGGAATTCCTCATTTTGGTTCTAATCTTGTCCCTTCATTTTGTTCTCATCTTGTCCATCCATTTTTCTTCTAATCTTATCCCTCCATCTATTTCTAATCTTGTCCCTCCAACTCCTTCATCCAAAGGCCAAGATGAGGACTCATGGATTCAAAAAAGATGGTGGACTCATAAAAACCTATCTATATATATATATATATATATATATATAGAATTGGGTTCTTGTGAGTTTGGTGTCTTATGGTGAGTTGGTACTCACAAAATCTGGACCATTGGATAAACAGATCTTACGATTGAGATTAAACCAAGCAACCAACGAAAATTGGAGATGACCCACGTGACTTTACTCTTCTAAGTTTTTTTTCTTTCTTTCTCTCTCTTCTATTAGATTCTCTGTAATCTTATCCCAATCTACATCCTAAAATCACATTGACACATGTGAACATAATTTATCAAGAATAATTTCGCACACTCTCAAAGTTTTATAAGCAAATCTGAATTTTTGTGGAGCAGCATCTTAAAATCGACGCGGACGACGTCCTTCACTTAATCTATTGCTCTAGTCATTGATCTTGGATTGTTAATTTTTGAAATTTAAATTTTAAGTCAGCATTGTCAAATTTCGCCACCACGTGATCAATGAAATCGCCACCGAAGAAGAATGGCGACAGCGGAGGAGGAATGTTTTTAGTGCGCCGTCATAGCAGTCGTTATTGTGACAACGTTGTTTTTCATTGCCGAAGGTGGTTTTTGACGGTGTTGCTTATTGTAAGTCTCTTTTTTGATCTATCACATTCTTCTTCAATTTAACTTTAATCTATGATTTACTCCGTGTAATTATCGAACTTATCGTTGATTTTTGTTATTGAATTTGTCGATTTTGTTTTGTCTTTGTAATTTCCTAGTAATTTGATTGATTATGTGATCGATTTAAGGCTGGCTAAGGCTTTAATTTGATTATTGGATGATTTTTTAAAAAAATTGATTGTTTCTTTCAGGTTGACAAACACTTTAATATTCTAAGCCGAGATACGGAGTGCATCCATTACCGCTCGGGGAGGTTAGTTACGTGTTTGTCGTTGAGTTAGGATGGAAGTTGGTGGTGAATGAAGGTTGAACAATGGATAAAGGTGACACTCTAATTTTACGGGATACCAAAAAAAATAACATAAGAGTAACACTGCAATAACACGTGGTAACAAAAAAGAAAATAACATAAGAGTAACACTGGAATAATACGTGATAACAAAAAAAAATATAATAAAAGTAACATTAGAATAACACTGTAATAACAAGTGGTAAATAAAATAACATAAGAGTAACACTAGAATAACATGTGATAACAAAAAAATAAAAGTAAATAACGTAAGAATAACATGCCGTAAAAAAAGGAAAAAAAAGACGTAAGAGTAATACTTGAACAACACACCGTAACAAAAAAAAACTTATAAAGAAAAATAACGTTAGAGTAATACTGAAATTACACAAGAGTAACACGTGAATAACACAACAATAACATCAGAGTAACACGTGAATAACACAACAATAACATCAGAGTAACACGTGAATAACACAACAATAACATCAGAGTAACACAAGAGTAACACGTGAATAACACAACAATAAGATCAGAGTAACACGTGAATAACACAACAATAACATCAGAGTAACAAGTGAATAACACAACAATAACATCAGAGTAACACAAGAGTAACATCGAGAATAACACAACAAAAACATCAAATTACACAAGAGTAACACGTGAATAACACAACAATAACATCAGAGTAACACGTGAATAACACAACAATAACATCAGAGTAACACGTGAATAACACAACAATAACATCAGAGTAACACAAGAGTAACAAGTGAATAACACAACAATAACATCAGAGTAACACGTGAATAACACAACAATAACATCAGAGTAACACAAGAGTAACACGTGAATAACACAACAACAACATCAAAATTACACAAGAGTAACACATGAATAACACAACAATAACATCAGAGTAACACGTGAATAACACAACAATAACATCATAATTACACAAGAGTGACACGTGAATAACACAACAATAACATTAGAGTAACACGTGAATAACACAACAATAACATCAGAGTAACACGTGAATAACACAACAATACCATCAGAGTAACACGTGAATAGCACAACAATAACATCAGAGTAACACGTGAATAACACAACAATAACATCAGAGTAACACGTGAATAAAAATAAAAATTAATGTAAGAGTAACACTTGAATAATACAAATAAAAAAAAAGAGTAAAAAAAATAACATAAGAGTAACAATAGAATAACACGCGGCAACCAAATTTTTTTATTAAAAAAACGTAAAATTAACACTAGAATAACATGCGGTTTAAAAAAAGTAAAAAAAATGACGCAAGGGTAACAAGCAGTAACAAAAAAATTTTTTTTTTAAAAATAACATAGGAGTAACACAGAAAAACACACGCTAACAAAAAAAGACTAAAAAAACATAAGAATAATACTAGAATAACACGCGGTAACAAAAAAAAGTAAAAAAAGAAAAATAACGTAAGAATAATACTTGAATAACGCATGGTAACAAAAAAAAAGTATAAAAAATAACGTAATCGTAACACTATAATAATATGTGGTAAAAAAAAAGTAAAGAAAAAACAAAAAGTAATATAATCAGCATAAAAAAGAATTAAGAGAACATAAGAGTAACACTACAATAACACTTTGGTAGTACCAACTCACCATAAGAACTCAACTCACGAGATCCCGCCTCTATATATATATATGTATATATATATATATATATATATATATATATATATATAGGGGCGAGATCTTTTGCGAACTCAAGTACGGTGCGAACTGTACGAACTAATTTATAATAGTATCTTTACCAGCAAAAACAATTCAAAGGCTGGGATTAAATCACCCAACCTTTACACCCTCCCAGACATTTAATAACATCTTCTTCATTCTCAATACACCAGACAACAACCCACCGGAGACACTAGCCCTCGCCGCAATATCTCGTCGCCGCCGACGAAGCTGCCGCCACTGCCATGTCCACCTTCTTTTCGCCGAGTGCCACCATTTTCTCTTCGATTTTGCTGCAATATTGGCGATGACGCCACCGGAAACCTATCCAGAAAACGTCGGTGATCTCGACAAGACGCACATATCCACGTTTCGTTGGTTTTCGTGGTGCACGACGTCGAGTGACAGGTGGTTGCGGTGGTGCGGGCTATTGAGTTATCTCTTCGGTGTGGTGGTAATGAAAACAACGGGCGACGATGGTGGTCTATTGTTCACCACCTTCGACTAAGACGTGGGAGGTTGTGCCGTGGATGACGACGAAAGTGATGTGTTGTTTATGGGTTGTTGGGAGTGATGATGGCTCGGTTGATGTGTTGTTCTACTTTACTGTTGGGATGGCAGCAACAAGAGGACCTTGGCTTCAATTATATCCCACTTCATTTTATTATATTAATAAAAAGTTAAGGAATTAAGAAGTTGACTTAATCACAGAATAAACTATTAAGAAAACTTTCTTAATTAAAAAAATCAGTAAAATGAAGTACCAAGCAAGCATTAAATGTATTGACAACTAAAAAGGAGTATAGGGCCTATATGCTATAAAGTCTATATATCTAACAATTTACAAATGTGTATCTAGCTAATTATAGATATGTATCTAGAAAGTTTATATATGTATCTAGCAACTTAAAAGATTGTATCTAGCTAGCTATAGATAAGTATTTAGCAAATTAATGGAGTGTATCTAGCTAGTTATAGATATGTATCTAGCAACTTACAGGAGTGTATCTAGCTAGCTATAGATATGTATCTAGCAATTTAAAGGAGTGTATCTACCTAACTAAAGACATGTATATAGCAAATTAAATGAGTGTATCTAGTTTTCTAAAGATATATTATCTTACAACTTAATAGAGTGTATCTCACTAGCTAGATGTATGTATCTAGCAACTTATTGGAGTGTATCTAGCTAGCTATAGATATGTATCTAGCAAATTAAAGGAGTGTATCTAGCTAGCTATAGATATGTATCTAGCAACTTAAAGGAGTGTATCTAGCTAGCTATAGATATGTATCTAGCAACTTAAAGGAGTGTATCTAGTTTTCTAAAGATAATATATCTACCAACTTAATAGAGTGTATCTCACTAGCTAGATATATGTATCTAGCAATTTGTTGAAGTGTATCTAGCTAGCTAAACTTATGTACCTAGCAACTTAAAAAGGCGCCGGGTCAATTTGGGATTGGATGTCAGGTCGGATCAATTTTGCCAGTTGTAATATTAGTCATATTCATTTGTTTAGCTTTTATATATATCTTTTTTAAATGAACAAAGTTTTAAATTTTCTTCATTTATGTCTAGAATTGACATATTGAATCTTTCACAAACTTGGTGTAAGGTAATCCATAAATGTTTTATTTTATACAAGTATAACAAACTAGCAAATTATTAACACGCAACCAAGGAGAGATTATCTTTCTTGGATGACAATTTTTACTAACATGATCTTATTTGACACTTGAATATAATTAGTGAATTTCTAATCCATTAACATCAGGTCCAATGATTCATATTTCAACATTGAAAATTTGTCATAAATAGAGGCATAGAGCCAGAGATTAAACTTGTCTAAATCGCAAACTACTGAAATATTGAAGCAAAAAACATGCATTTCACTAAGATAACAACAAGTCGCATTTAGTTAGGCAAACTTTCAGCTAATATAAAATCTTTCAGACTCTTGTGGTTTACACAAATTCTCATTGGTCAAATTCATCTACAATGAGTGACGGGTCGAATCCTTCTCACAAAAAAAAAGTAAGTGGATGAGGACAAGTGGGAAACCGATGAATCTGACCCGTCACTCAGTCTCATTGTCGACGGATATGCGCCGTCGACAATGAGACTTGCTGCGTGCTTTATTACTCGGTAACCAAAATTTTTGGAACAACACACTTGACCAATCAGCTCCAAATAGACCTCTAATAACCACCATTCCTCACTATCTTTGGCGCACCACCGCACCTCGCCCTTTCGCCACCGCCAACTAGTTCCTAGCATACACAATACGTTTCTAGCTCAAAATATTGAGAGGAAGAACGAAATATAAATCATTAAACTTGTAGCAAAAAATAGACATGTCAACTTTGAAAAACAGACATCATGCATACACTTATGGATACATAAATAAGTACTCCACATACATGTGTATCTAGTAGCATTCATCCATGTATCAGGTAACATATTTTACATATCCAAACACACGACACTTGCATACACTTATGGATAAAAAAAATATCACTCCTATCACTAACACCACAATCACCACCAAACGCTTCAACCCGACAACCACTACTCTTCACCTGCAATCACCAACCACCACAGTAATGCCACCCCAGGTGCTGAAACTCCCCAATACCGTCGACTTAACCCACAGGCACACCACCTCATAATCAGGAATTTGAAATTAACTACAACACCACCACCGACGGCGCCTCAGTTCCCCTCCCCAATGCCCTTCAAGCACACTTTCTAATTGAAATAATGTGGTTTTAAATATTTCAATTTCGTTAATTAATTGTTAGATCTATAGAAAAACAAGAAATTTATAAAAAATAATGTGGCAAATGCTCTTGACTTCATATTCTGAAACAAAACGTGACATAGTCGGTCGAGAAATATGTTGACGGCACCGACGACGGTGACTTTATGCTATTTACAGGGCGGTGATGCGGTGCAAATATACAAGGGAAATGGCGTGTTGTGAGAAGAGAGTTAGGATTAGTCGGAATTGATGGTGGTGGTTGCTACCGGAGCTCCAATGCCGGTGTCAGAAGGTCGGAGAAGAAGTGAGTGGTGGGCTTTGGTATGACGCGTGAAGAATAAGATGTATAAGGGAAGTCTGGGAAGTTGGGGAGTAAATAGGATTGAATATTGACCTTTGATTTAATTTGATATTTGGGATGACAGTTAGTTCGTAAGTTCGCATGGAACTATAGGTTCGTACAGGATCATGTATATGTATATATATAGGGTCAGGATCCGGTGAGAAACACTAACATAATGAGAACCATGAGAACCTTCACTAAATCTCCACCAAATCTTGTTTCGAAAGTTTTGTTGGATCATTTACCATTAATTTAGTTTATTCAAGCAAAATACTAGCAGTAACTAACAAAATTTATTGATTATATTAAAAAAATATGTACTTAATGTACATAAATTCAATTTGTACACTAAAATTACTCTAAATGCGTGAAAACGAGCACTAGGTGCATGAAAATTGCTACATGCATGAAAATAGTTACTAGGTGCATGAAAATAACGCGCTATAGATGCATTAAAATGAGCACCAGGTGCATAAAAGTTGTTAGATGCATGAAACAGACTACTAGGTGCATGAAAATTAAACTCGTATTTCACCTCAATTTCCGCCAGTAACTTATATTTTTTCGACCAAGATGTATGTTATCTAGCCATAAAATTCTACGCCGAACCCAAAAATGTCCTTATTTTTTAAAAATAAATTTCGTAAGGCGGAGTTCTCACGGTTCTCATTATCTTAGTGGTTCTCACCGGATCCCAATTCTAATATATAGGGTCAGGATCCGGTGAGAAACACTAACATAATGAGAACCATGAGAACCTTCACTAAATCTCCACCAAATCTTGTTTCGAAAGTTTTGTTGGATCATTTACCATTAATTTAGTTTATTCAAGCAAAATACTAGCAGTAACTAACAAAATTTATTGATTATATTAAAAAAATATGTACTTAATGTACATAAATTCAATTTGTACACTAAAATTACTCTAAATGCGTGAAAACGAGCACTAGGTGCATGAAAATTGTTACATGCATGAAAATAGTTACTAGGTGCATGAAAATAACGCGCTATAGATGCATTAAAATGAGCACTAGGTACATGAAAATTGTTAGATGCATGAAACAGACTACTAGGTGCATGAAAATTAATAAATCGTATTTCACCTCAATTTCCGTCAGTAACTTATATTTTTTCGACCAAGATGTATGTTATCTAGCCATAAAATTCTACGCCGAACCCAAAAATGTCCTTATTTTTTAAAAATAAATTTCGTAAGGCGGAGTTCTCACGGTTCTCATTATCTTAGTGGTTCTCACCGGATCCCAATTCTATATATATATATATATATATATATATATATCAAATATATGTAAATGACTAATCAACTGTATCATATATAAATAATTAGTTACTATTTGGGTTTCATCCTATAGGTGTGACCGAAAGGGATCAGTTGATCACCTCCGTCATACGACAATATCGTCAAACTCTAGTCAACCAACCGTTATTGATTTACGTTAATCAACTGACTAATCATATATATATAGTCAAGAAATATCCCAATTATATTCCTTAATGAGACTTATTATGTGGTGCACTATTGTGGAGGACACCTACTCCAACAAACCATAGATCGGGTCCTAACGAACTCTCGCTTTGGCTAGGTTGATCTACTAACACTGTAACACATGTTTAGTCTAATTCAATTCTGTGCCGCTAGACTTATAGAAAGAATTAACGAATTTAATCAAGGATTGTGATCAATAATCAAAGACTAACAATACAATACAAGCATGTGATAGAAATAACTATTTGATATCATAACATCTCATTTCAACAATTGCTAATATTATTTATGCATGACTTCCCTAATTCCCTAGACAAAGTAACTACTCTTGCATAATGATAACTAATCTAATAACAAATGATAAAGTAAACAAGATAACTAACTAATAATGGAAATGACAAAGGAAATAACAACACAATACAAGAAATAGAATTACCTCAACAAAGAAAATAAAACTTGGAATTGAAGAACACAATGAAACCAAATAACTTGCAAATGAATTTGTAATATAAATTGAAATACTTATAGGAATTATTTTTAACAACTAATGGAAAGTAAACTATTCTAAACCTAATCTAATGACTAATGATATTATGTAAAATAGTGTTTTTAGAGTGTAGAATGCTGTCCAAGATTATAAAAAAGATGCCTCTAAGTGTCGAGGTCCCTCTCTTTTATATAGGGAGAGGGACTTGAAACGTATGCATTCACAGAACCAAAACCCCGATCGGGGAATGGAAACCCCGATCGAGGTTTCACTAATCCGGCTACAATTGCTTAATTACTCCATTAAATGCTTGAGGAATCCTATGCTATGCCTTTAAGCTCCTTAATTCTCCGGTTAATTGCATAGTTTGACATCCCATGAGCATCCAAAGAGCATCCCTATGTTGAGTTGTGGACTCCTTAAGTTGGGCTTCATTTTGGTTTCTTATTTGTACACTAAACCATTTTACAAGTCTTCATGCTTGGGCTTGTCATTCTCCATACTATCCTTCCATGGTTCCATTAGCTTAGTGAACTTTGATGCTTGCTAATGTGCTTGGAAAAGCCTCTAAATACTTAGATTCCTACAAAATGTAATAAACACAAGAAATACACCTAGAACACGTAATTATCTCCCAAATATACTAAACAAAGTATAATAATCAAATAAACCGAGCTAAACTAGGGAGTTAAACTATATATAAAATGGACTCATCACCCCTGCCTTGATCCAATGTGCTTTTGCTTTCTGTTTAAGAAATTGTATTCTAGCAGTTTCAAGGTATTTGGTTGCCTGGCTGCAGTCATATTCCTGTTGAACTAACTCCTCATTCTCTGGATCTCCCACAATCTGATTTTGAATATGCTGAAGTCTAGTCAATTCCAGGTTTGCTTTGTTTTCGATATCAGAAAAACAAGCTTTGTTGATTTTCTTTAGTTCAGGCTTAAGGTGCTTCAACTTCTTGACAATCCTGAACATCTTAGTCCTCTCAATGTACTGTGACCAAATTCTGCTCACAAAACTGTGCTAATTAGGAGCTGAGCTCCACATATTTTAGTATTTTGAAAGGTCCATTTTCCCCCCAGTATTGTTAGTACCACTTACTAAACAAGGAGTATGATCAAACAATCCTTCAGGTAAAAAGTTGGCAAAGTAGTTAGGAAATTTAACCAGCCATTCATGATTGCCCATAAATCTGTCCAACCTGCTATATATTCTAGTCTCTTGAGGTTGTTTATTGTTCCAAGTATAATAGGACCCTACAGTCTGAATGTCAATCATACCACGAGCATCTAAGCAATCCCGAAAAGAGTCAGTAGCCCTAGTGGAAGCATTTCCACCCAATCTTACATTAGCATTAAGAACACACTTGACGTCACCACACATGGACCAAGGCCCACACACAGATCTTGCAATTATTTTAAGACTATTCCATAGTGTCTCTCTTTCACTGGCTTCATTATAAGCATAAATAATGGTGTGATAGAATCTAGCATGGCTAGACGTGTCATAAATCTCCATATGAATAAGTTGAGCACCAGTTTCAACAGCTTGAATACCACACATGTGAGGATTCTAGATGATGCAAATCCTCCCTCCATTGTGATAGGCATTATTAGTAACCACACTCCAGTCCTTAAAAATATTGTTTAAGGCTTTATTCACATTATTAGGTTTAGTCTTTGTCTCTAGCATACCAAACAACCCTAACATTCCAAAATCCTAAGTTTATGGACCAGAATGTTGGGAATCATTACTGGATACATCAATTTCCCTTTTGGGAGAGAAAGAACCATTAAGCACTTCCATATAAGTGGGAGATGCACTAAGGTTTCTGCTTACACCTTCCTACCTTTACATCTTAACCAGTCTGATGGGGGAGGGTAAGCCTTTACTCCTCATATCAAGGGTGGCATCAAGTGTCTTCTCATGCTCCTTCGTAACCAGTTGGGTATTACTATAGTCAAGCAGAGATGGTGGCTGCTGTAGGGTTTTACCCTGAACTGGTCTCAATACTTTATTATTGTTATGCCCTTTGAGACCATAGTTGATTCTTCTACATGTAGCTTTTTCATGGCCAATATGCTTACAGTTAGTGCATGAGGTAGGTTTCCATTCATATTCTAATTTTATTTCATCCTTTTGATGTCTTCATCCAAAGATTTAATGAAATTTGGAAATTTTTGTCCTAGTTGCAATTCCACCATAACTCGAAATAATCCAAGCCTAGTCTTGTTTTCTGTGGCATCATCACTTTTTATATAATTGCCAACTGTGTTTGCAATCTTTTTCAGAGTAGTTCCCCATAATTTCAGTGGCAAGTTATGTAACCTTACCTAAGCCAGTACTTTTTTAACATCATCCTTTATGATTTCAATTTTTGGTTGCCATGGTTTGATCATTAGAGGTTTATTATAAAAAAGAAAATATCCATTATTTAGAACTGCCTCTTTCATCTCATTAGTTTTGAACGGTGCCAGGAATATACCACTGGGAAGGAAAGAGATTTTATCTATCTCATATTTATTCCAATTTCTCTTCAAGAATCCTTCCCCAACTTCCCATGGGGGATTGGCCACAACAACAAATCCGTAGACTGCTTGCTGTCAGTAATGGAGTTCATCTTGTACATCTTCATCAGTCAATTGAAGAAGTTCCTCAGGTTCCTTATCCACCATTTGGATTATACGTTTGCCATGCCTCTGAAACCACGCACCCTCCTCTTCATCCAGTTGCAATTTATCATCACTGTCTTCACAATCTTCCACTCAGACATGTCTAACTATTGTATGCCATTGGTTTCATTCAAACTTCTGCTCTTCGTTCCTTCCTGCCCTACTGGACCCCTCAAAATTCCCTCCTTCTTAGCACTTATCGTCTTGGTATTGTCATTCTGATTCCCATGTTGCTGTTAGGATGATTGTGCAGAGTTTTTGTGTAACACCCCGTAAATTTGGACCGTTATTATATTTTAAAAATAATATTTTAAATCAACTTTATTTTGAAGTAATATAATTCGATAAAATATAATTTTATTTTATTTTGAAGTAATATAATTATTTTTGATAGTTTGGAAATGTTTAAAAGTAATTTAAACTATATTTAAACCTTTTTCTTTAATAAAAGAGTATTTCAAAGAAAAGTCGTAAAAATGGGATTTTCCATTTCTTACGGTCGTTGGGTAAATGAGTTAGGATATAGGGCATTGGGGTACTTAATTTTCTAGTAAACTCGTGTTTAAAAACTTTAGCGTTGTCGGAAATCGCGTTTGACGAATAATTCGAATTCCCATCAAATCGAACCAAAACCGAGTAAAAAAAATAGACCCAATACCCATGATCCTTATGGCAACCAGCCAGCCTTCCCCTCTCCCTTAGGTTTCATTTTCATTTTCATTTTTTCGTTCTATCAACATCAAAAATCAAAAAAAAAAACTTACAATCGTAATTTCAGCATAACTTCTTCGTTTCTAGTCCGATTTTCGCAAAATTTATATATTCGGAATTCTCTCTTCAAGATCTACATCCTAGTATGTTTTAATTCCAGTTTCCCTAATTTCGATTTAAGCTTATTTTTGGGTATAATTTCGGTTTAGGTGATAATTGTTGTGTTTTTGTTGTTTTAAATAGGTGAAGATCATGAAGACGACTTAGGAGACTCATATATAGTAGAGGACGAAAGGTAGTAGCGGTTTTTAGGGTTTTCTCAAGGGTTACTTTCGTTTTTCTAGCTTAAGGTAACTATTCCGAGTTACTCGACGATATAATGTTACATTTGTTATGTGTTGGATGTTATGTGAGTAGTAATTTGTTAGGTTTTATTCATATGAATTATTGTTGTTAAGTTTATTAGTTTTATGGTTATTTCATATGTTTGTAGTGTTGAATTGAATTGATAATGGTTGTGTGTTGTTGGAATGGTTTTGTATCATTGTTGAGACGGGTTTTGGATGGAAAAGGAAGGAGATAGTAGGGCTGCCCAAAACAGCTCCAAAACAGGCCGTGTGTGGGGCGTGTTTGTGGCGTGTTTGTGGCGTGTTTGTGGCATGTGTGTGGCCGGGTTTGGCTGTTGTTCGGGTTGTGTGTTTGAGCCTTTGTTTGATGCTTTGTGTTTGTCATTTGTACAATTGAACATGTTGATATTTTGGTGTATTAGTAATTTTTATTATTATGAGAACTTGTTGGAAATGGGTTAACTTATAAGTTGGAATAATTTTTCCTTATGTTGATAATTTTCACATGAATTGTATTATGTTGAATTGTGTGATTTGAGTCAAAATGAGTCAAGACTCTGAGCTGGGCCAATATGACCGAATGAGTTTGGTCAAATTAGGTTTAAACCGGTCAGCCCTTATTTGACCAATGACCCGTCGCGGGACTTGGGTCGGGGATTTGTCTTTGGGGTAAGTTTGGATGACTATGGTTGATATTGAATGTTATATTTTAATGCCTTGGTCATGTTGGTTTGGAATGTTGGATTGTCATTTGATTATATTTGTATGTAGTCGTCCATATGCTAGCTTGTGATCATTTGTATTTACAAGTTTGGACTTTTTGCCCTTCTTATTGTTAAGTTGGCTAAAGTATTCACTTGGGACGAGGTCCTAAGTAAATATCTTCGGTCATTGTCATAGATAGGTCATTATAGTCTTTGACGAGTGGATGTTCACGGCTTAATAGCCTTTGTGTTCCCGGCTTGGTGGGTTTATATCCAAGCTGGGGCATGACTTTTCTGCCTATTTTGTGAGTGGATGGCCAGCTTAAGTACTAGCCAACCCTTTGGTGGACTCCTTAGGGTACTCATGTGGTTTTATCATGAGTCTTGGGTGCGGTGGTTTTATCCGCATTTCTCTAGGTCTGCGCAGTATAGGATTAGGGTTGAGTTGTATCTTGGCCATGTTTTAAATGTAACCTCTGAGCTAAAATACTAGCTTCCCTACCTCGTGGTATAGACTCGAGTTACAAAGTGACTATTGACTGTACTAGGAACTTATGCCTGTCTCTAGATATATTGCCCCTTCTTGTTTGATGATTCTATGAAACATAGAAGGTGAGATGCAAGCCGGCTATGGTTGATAGAGTTTGGATTCCCGTATGATATGTGACTCACATGATAGTGTAGCTTGAGTTGGTATAGTATTCACATACTAGGACTATATGTTATTTATATTGAATTTCACATGAAAAGCTTGATGGTTTAGCCTTTAAATGGGCTATGTATTATATTTGCTCATATTTATATGCTTTCATGTTATATTAACACGACATTTCGTGGCTGGGAGAACTCGGAGTTACTCCCCACTGACTGTGGCTTTCGTGTTTGTATAAAATGCGATTGACAGGTAGGTGATGCTTATATGGGGTACACGGACGAGCTAGCGAGCAAAGTAACCTTGGAACTTAGATTGGTTCCCATTTTGTAGTGACACGTATGTCACACTTTTAGGGACATATATCTTCCTCTGTACATTTGTTTTGTATCATTTTGTTCTCCGCTATTTATAGCGATGGTTATGTAGATAAGTTTGTTTAGACCTTGCATGTTTTGACACCTTCTCTTAGGATATCTTTATAACATGTTCAGGTTTTAAAAATTACAGGTTTTTACTCAAATGAACCTATTACAAACATATCCATTCAGTTTTTATTTAGAAATTACGTGTTTAAATTTTTTTCCGCGATTTTTGAGGGTGTCACATTTTGGCCATTGAAGATTAAGAAACATGGATTTCTTTAAACAAGACGGCTGATAGGGTTCACTCCTATTTTATTTAACCAATGCTTTTCATCAATCCTTATAGGACATATTATTTGCAGCCTAATCCTCATAACAACTGACTTCCTCATATCCTGCCTAATTAACCAAGATACAAATGCATTTTTACATAGAACAAATATGTTGTTGTCTGCCAAACCCAATTATTGAGACAATTTTGCTCGAGTGTTCATAGCTTCCTGCCTAATTAACCAAGATACAAATGCATGTTTTGGTTCAATCCATCTCTCCCACACTTATTTGTACCGGGTAACAGAGGATAATGTGAATCCTCTAACCAAAGATAAGAAGACCTGACAGACTAACCCTTAGGATCATGTATCGATTGATTACTCTGAAAACCCTTATCTAGCATATCTCTAATTTACAGACATTCCTTTAATTCCAATTGGAATCAATAGGAGGCTGATACTCATCCCATGCCTTACCTTGTGAATATATGTGATCAACCCACAATACCCAAAGTCTATCAGCTTAGGTATGAATCTAGTTAACCGGCTTCCCTAGTGTAGCCATATTCCCAATCCACCTTCTTCTTTCTTGTAGCATACAGTCTGACAAGCTACTAATGACACTCTATTATAATCAGATCCTCTAGTCCAAATATAGTTCCTACAAAATAGCTTCAATTCTCTTTAGGACTCCTTTAGGAATCACAAAGATAGAAGACCAATAATTGTGAAGAGTATTGAAAACAGAATTAATCAGCACAAGTCTTCTTGCATAGCTTAGTTTTCTAGCTCAAATGCCTCACACCTTACTTACAATCTTGTCAATAAGTATGTTGCAATCATTCCTTGTTAATATACCAGGTTGAATATGAATACCCAACTTCTTAAAAGGGAGTTTCCCCTCCTTAAAACCTGAAATCTGGATAATTTCAGCATTTAGATTGCTCCCTACTCCATTAAAAACCACCTCTGATTCTGAAGCTTTAACCTTTAATACTGATGTACCAGAAAAAGTAGAGAGGACTCTCAAGAGTAGCATAATAGACCTTACATCACCCTTACAAAACATCAAAAGATCATCAACAAGTAAAAGATGAGTCAACTTCAACCCTTTGCAAAGAGGATGCTAAATGAAAAACCATTTATCTGTTGCATAATCCACCACCCTAGACAAGTATTCCATACACACACAGAAAAGGAGAGGAGAAATAGGGTCTCCTTGCCCCTCTTCCCTGGAAAATAACCAAACTGTGCTCCATTGAGGTTAAGAGAATAAGTAGTAGTTGAAACACAAGTCATCACAAGACTCTTGAATTTCTCAGGATGCTCTATAGCATCCATCATTTTCTCCAAAAAATCCCATACGATAGTATCATAAGATTTTTGCAGATCTAGCTTAAATATACATCAAGGAGAGATCTGCCCTCGATTATAAAGCCTAACCAGATCGTGGCAAATTAAAATATTCTGAACAACATAGTCCAGCTCTTCTATCCATAATAGTTCAGCTTTTCCTGGCAAATCCTGGCCAATACCCTCTTCCTTCCTCATTGTTCAGCTCTCCTTTCCACAATGGTACACGGACAATGATCAAATAAGCCCTCATGGTGGAAATGAGCAACATAGTAAACAAACTCAGCATTCCATTCTTGGTTCCCCATAGCTCTATCTAGCCTACTATATACTCTCTCGGTAGGGATATGTTTATTATACTAGGTAAACAAGGCACCAGTAGCCTTAATATACTCCATAACACACAGAGACACACACTCTTGGAACTGCTCCACAAAAGCTAAATCCTCCCATCTTAATGCCATCTACAATTAGTACAGACACTCCAGCCATCACAAAATGTGAACACTTTAGCATTCTTATTACTAGGTTTTATTTTTGTTTCCAAAATACCAAACAGTCCTATTCCATTATTATGCAAAAACCATTTGACCACTTACTGTTTATTCAAGTCATTAGAACACCTGACATTCTAGAGTCTTATACTATGCATCTTGACGTGTATCTGGAGGATCCTTCCCAGTTTCTTCATCTCTAGAAGTAGGTTTAGCAGCGTTGTTTAAGGCATCCAGAAAGATGTACTTACCGAACTTCCCTGATAATCTCACTCCCACCATACTATCATGTATGTTCACTTTCATTGTTTGCTTAGCCGGTGTAACTTTAACATCATGCTCTTTGACTGAGGATAAAGGGGGAAAACCAACAGGATTAAGCACGGTAGGAGTTTCAACCAGAACCTGAATGTGAAGATATAAGAAAAAATGAGTTCAGATGGTTTTATGACATGCCTTTTGATTACACATCAAAACCGTCATCATCCAAAGCGAATGTGAATCAAAAGCAGTCATTTAAACCTAGTGTGCGTCACGACAATAGAAAACCTAGAATGTACTATAACAATAATAAACCTACACAACCCTACGTTAAGACCACAAGAATTGTAAAACAGGTTTGGGTTAGTAAGGATCAAATCTACCTAGCCACTAACCATAAAGGACCCAACTTACCTTGGGTACCTAAAAGTTGTATTTGATTCCCTTGCAGATAATAGTAAAAGAGAATAATCAATGGTATCTCGACAACGGGTGTTCGAGATACATGACCGAAAGTAAAAAACTTTTTCATTCACTAGAGCCCTTTGACGGTGGTAAAGTTACGTTTGGAGATAACAAGAAGGGCAAAATAATCGGTGTAGGTAAGATTGGTATATATTCTTCACATGCTATTAATAATGTTTATTTGGTAAGTGGTCTTAAACATAATCTACTAAGTAACTCTCAACTATGTGACAAAGGCAAGAAAGTCGTTTTTCATTCAAATATTTGCGGTATCATAGTAAAGGTACTAGTAATGTCATTCTTGACGGTCTACTGATCGTGCTTGTCGCGAGCCCGATACAAAGATAAATTACCCAGACTAGGCTAATAACAAATTAATGTAATTAGGGAAGTAGGGGTCGATCCTCAGGGAGATGGTGTTTCCTATAAGATGTGAAATGTCTCGCATTTGGGTTTTATCTAACGAATATCTGGGTTTTATGATTTTGATATCTAAACTAATATAAAGCATAAATGAAAACAAAGTAAAAACAATAAAGCAATTGATGAAAAGCATCTAGGGAAGTAGGTTCTCACATGTAGATTGATATATTGATGAAATTGGATATGGAACATGCAAGTAATTCATTGTGAGTTCGTAAGAATGATGTGCTCATTACAATCATAGATCAGATGGTCTAGCAGGCTTTTGGGCGATTTACTAGGTCTTAATCTACCATGTCATGCTTTGTCTACTCAATTCGCGTATCTCTACCTTGGAAAAGAATTCCATTTTAGTCGATGATTTCCGGCCAGAAGTCGTTAACTATCGTTACAATCCAAACATGCATAGACACAACGTTTTAAAGGCACAATTTCTTTTATCCAGTTAACATCTTTTAATCAAATTAACATGGCTACCCTACACCCTTGAAAGGTGACTACTTACTCATGATAATGTCTAAATCTAAAATGATATCAACAATGAAAACTAGGATAGACATGTTTATTTTATTTTGACTCTTTATATGGCGATAATAACGACGCTAATTGATAATCTAAGAAATGAAATTGCAATTATAACGATACTAAATGAATCTAAGACAATATGTATGGAAAATAAAAATCAAATAGAAAACAATAAAGGACATTAAACAAGGGATAAAACAGAAATACCTATATGACAATCAATGACGATAATGATAACAACAATAGAAAATCCTTGCCCATAATAAACGATCCACCAATT
>JAIUZE010045992.1:0-17296 GCA_022085475.1 Heliosperma pusillum | reverse complement strand
ACCTGTGTTATGATGAATATATTTAATAGTAGGTTCCGGTTTTAAAATTTACCGATTTTCACTAAAGTGAACCTATTAGAAACGTATTCTCATCTTTTATTGATTTAAATTACTTGTTTATTTTTCCGAAAATTTGAGGGTGTCACAGCCTGTGACCCAAGCCGGGTAGCCGGCAGCCGGTCACACCCACCAGCTGGGGATCCCTTTGTAAATTTGGGTTGTTGTTTTGTGTTGTTAAGGTACCTGCCGGGTACCCGGCAGCCGGTCCACCTGACCGGCTAGCACCCCTTGTGTTCTTTTCTCCCTTTCTTTTCCACATGCCTTCTCGTGGAATAGTTTGTATAGTTTGTTTATCTTTTAAACTTACGTAATAACATTAAATATTCATGTTTAGAATATATGATATCTCACATGCTTACATCACGTGTTTTGTGACGGTTTTTGGTGTGTTCCCTCTTGATTCGGTTCTACCTTATGTACTTGATTTCAGCACTACATGTTGAGTGCTTTGAACTCTCATTTCCCGGCTACACCCTTCTCCTCATTTGCCTGGAATGTCGGAGCGATGGGATGTATCCTTGATGGTTGTATGCATGTTTTAGTGGGGATATGATGACGTTGTTAAGAGGTGAACGCAATGCGTTGATCGACCCGACCGTCAAATGTTGTATGCTTGCGAGGTGGTGTCCTTGCATGTAGCGTCTTTGCTTATATTTGATTCTTGTGCTCTTTCCGCCTCTTTCGAGTAGTTTGAATGAATTTACGGTACTCGGCTTTTTTTTTTTACCGAGCTTGGATGCGAAATGTTTATCGCATGTCGAATCACAACATGTTCATTCCGAGAGTCTGGCCAGGTTTAGACTAGGACCGTATTATTATCGTCGTCCTACCTGGAGGAAATGAGTCTTTCATATACGAAATGTTTATTGTGTATGGTTCAAGGATTTATCCCATGGACATGTGAATCTTTCATATAGGAAATGTTTATTGTATACGGTTCAGGGAAATGTTTATTCCGTGGACGTGTTTGATCATACTTGCTATGTACATGGTGCTAATGCGTGTCATTTACCGTGAGAGTGTGTATGCTTATGTTTGATCATATGATGGATTGCAAACTTGATTGATTGGATGCCTATGATTGGTTTGTATGTCGAGTCCCAAACCTTCTCAAGCATATGTCGCTAATGGTGAGATGGAAGCCCTTAGTGTTCTATATGGTTGTCAAGGGGAGTCTTCCCCGAGTCGTGTATGTATTGCATCATGATGATGGATGATGGCTTGCTGTACTCGTATATTGTTATTATCATAATGCTATTCTCACATCCGGCATGATATATATCTTTGCATGATGACACATGATTATATGTTTATTTATGTGCGTTTTGATGTGATATTGCTGGGAGAACCCCGAGTTACTCCCCACTGACTGTGACATTCATTTTTAATGAATGAAGAGGTTGCAGGTTGGTGTTTACATGTGGTTGTGGCGATTTACAACAATTTACCCTTAGCGTATAGTTTATAAGACTACGTTATATCAAGGGATCGATGTCCCTTGTATTTATTTAAGATACAATTTGTATAAATGATTTATTAAATTAAGTATTGGTTTTATAATATATGGACATTCGTGGTTTTTCTTTTAAATTTTTTAAAATATATATCGTATTTTTCCGCTGCAAATCTATGTGTTTACTTTACTGCGAAATCGCGGGGTGTCACAAGGCTAGGGTTCTAAAAACCCCGCCATTTATTACAACTCACTAATAGAAAAAACCCCTATTGCGTCGGTTATAAATCGTCTTTTGCGTCGGTTTTGGGGTGACGTATATTGAGGGGTCGTATTTGCTCTTGCGTCAGTTGTGTAACCAACGCAATAAGTTTAATATTTGCGTCAACTCTATCTAAATAAGCGACGCAAAAGAAGAGTATTTGCGTCATTCCTTTCCAATGAATGGACGCAATAAGAGTCTACAACCGATGCAAAAGCCAACCATTTGCATCATGTTTTCCAGAACTGATGCAATTGCTTTTACCTTTTTGTGTCATTTGTTATCAAAACTGATGGAGTTGACATTTGTTTCGCGGCAATTTAGTAAACTCATTTGTATCATTTTCGGCGCAACCGATGCAATTTACAAATGTATTTTTTTATATATAATAATTTGCTAGGGAAATTTCATCAGCACCTCCCCATCTTTGAATACAAACATTCACCCGCAACTAGATAATTCAAACATCCACCAATGTATCACATGTAAAAAAAAATTACATCTCATTCAACCCAACAACATTATAACAATGTCAACTTATATAATCTAATGTATACATAATCCACAAAGTTCTTAATTACTAAGCTAACCTATACAAAATGTTGTCTAAACATCTAGTACCCAAACTTCTCTAGCCAAATTCATATCGGCTTATTGACATGGTTGAATTTGCCATATTCTGCATTTATCAAAATAATTATATAGTAAGAAGTTTAATTGAAAAATAAAATAGACAATAAAAAGAGTTAAAGTAAGATCGAGTTACCTCGTCAAAGTCTTTCCCCTCAAATTTAGAGTAGGAGAAGAAGCTTGTGTCATACATCCATTTCATAACATAAACCACGCTTATAATCCTTTAGTTGTTGGGGACACTAAAGCTTTGACAAAAATGCTATTAATAATATTTTCAAATTATTAGTTGATAAATAAAATAAAAATAGCCATAGTTTTACGTGCCTATGTAGCACACGACCTCGTTATAACGATCTAAACAAGAATATTACAATAATACAAAAAATGCATAAAATCCACACAACCGATATTCAGTAGCGATGAGCTTCGGAGAAAATTGAACGCTTAATGGTATATGTAGCACAAGACCTCGTTATAGCGATCTAAAAAAGAAAAGACAGAACGCAACAAAAAATACATACAACACTAACTCAATTTGTTGCACCAAGCAACACAATTATCATAAATTCTCATTTAAGACGAGTCGACCCGTCTTAAGTTTAAGACGGGTCAATTAATTAGGATAAGAAAAAAGAAAAGTTCATTGATGCTAGAAAAATAATAATGTTATCTAGACAAGTGGTGTACTATTTGATCCGCTTAATTCTTAAGACGAATATACTCATCTTAAGGGAGACCAATTAATCAATTATATGCATTAAAATTTAAGTGTACTTTATTTTATATTAATAATTAATGAATATCGCTTGACTACCTCTGCAACATACATCAATACATCGTTACTCTTCACATATAAAGACAAAAGATAAAAAAAAGCATCTGAGCAACATGGGGGTTTGCATGAATCTGGGGCAAATATATTTGTTAATGCAACAAAGGCACAAGCCTTAAATTAAATGGCCTACCGATGGGGCAAAAATTAAAGATTATAAACACGAATAACAATCAATGAATTGATAAACAAATAGATAAATTTACATTTAAATAACAAACATAATAAGTAACAATAAACATACTTGTTTATTAGCGGCAGTACACTGGAGAGAACGGTTGTGATCGTGGGGCGAAAGAAGACGAAGGGGTCAAGTACGGTGTTGGTGTAATACGAGTTCATTAGGGCTTGAATTGGAGGGCATACGTGCACAAAAGAAATTCAGAAATAGTAGGGCACAGTGGTGGTGGTGCGACAACAGTAGGGCTCGGTGGTGGTGGTGGTGCGACAGAGAAGCAGTAGGGTTTTTGGTGGCTAGGGGAATAAAAATTAAGAATAATTTGGGAGATGAAAAGTTTTGATGATAAGTAATAGGCAAGTGTGATACGAACAGGTTTTATTGGTTTTTAATTAATACCTTTTGCATCGGTTTTAAGGAAGGCTTCAATTTTTATGTATAACTGATGCAAAATCTTAATATCAAATACATCGGTTGTAAAAATAAGATTGACGTATTATGTCAAATACATCAGTTTCTCGCGTAACCGACGCAATAGATAACATTTTATACGTCGGTTCCTTTAAAGAATTGACGCAACAGGCTTAATTATGATGCGAAAATTATATTCCTGCCTAAAGTGGTTACCTTTTGCATCGTGTTATTGAGATTTGACGTAACTCTATAGACGCAATAGGGGTTTTCTCTACTAGTGACTTAAATAATAATAAATAATATGATATGACTAAGGCTATTCTTCCATTTTCCCCTTGCCTTTGTTGCCTTTGTCATTCTTCTTGTCTCGACCACGTGCCAGACGCTCTTGTGCTATCTCAGACCTAATCACCAAGGGTCTTTCTCGCGGTATAGCCTTTGCATTTCTATTTACCACCATCTTCACGGCAGGAGCTGCCTTAAACTTCTTTGCTGGATGAACAACTAGGAATCCGGCTTCTTCTTCCCCTTAAGCAAGATACTTTAGGTTTTCCTTAGCCACTTCGCAGATCTTGTAATCTACAGGCTCGCGTTTCCTCAGCTTCTCACGTTCTTCGGGAGTACTAGCCTTTCTCCATTGCTAGTATGAGCCAGATACCCTTAAAGAGCCAACTGGAACGGGTATGAACCACATCTTTCACTTAACCCACCTAGTGGCCCATTGTCGACAAGAGTCTGCGGTATGTGCCATGGCCGTCTGGGGAACGGTATCAATTATCGGGATTTTCTGTTTAAGGCCCCTCTGCCTCAATAATATCTCCGGAAATACACATATCATAAATTCCAAGCCAGAAACGCGAACTGGCCGAGTCGGGTCCAGAGATGATGCTCCAGTGAGTGACCTGAGGTGCCACCGTCGCACGATCCATCGGATCAGCAGCCCACCTTCATTCTTCAGCTTATTTTCCCAATAGTTGCATATCCGAGTTAAGTCCACCATGTAGAGCCTGGTTCTCATAGAAATTGATCGAGCACGATATCCTAGCACATTACCTGGGGGCTCGATCAATCGCAGCCGTTCCATCAGCCATATTTGCAGCAAACAAAAAGAAAAAAAGAAAAAAGAAAAAAAAAAGGGAAAAAAAAGGAAAAAAAGAAGAAGAAAAAAGCATGCTGTTATCCAAGCCAAGAAAAGAGACAAGCCGTTGAGAAACAAAAGAGAGAAAGGCTCTTACCTGCAAAAAAAAATGGGAATTTTCCAGATACAGAAACTCTCGGTTCACCTTTCTGTTATCCAAGCCAAGAATGATATCTCCTAAGCAAAGCCATGCTAGGCTCTTGCACAACTCCATTTTTTTTACCAGGCTCAATTAAGAGAGGATCCCCTCTCATCTCCTTATCAACATGGCCTTGAAAGACATAGCAATGAAGTAGGCAAAATCCTAAGGCCCTGCGTCTCGCAACATATGATATAGAAGGGTCCTCCCTATTTATAAATCGATCAACGAAGTCATACATACGAACACCTTTCAAGGTCACATAACGGCCTACCTCAGCCTTGGTCAATCCAAGAAGGTCCCTGAATTTATTCTTATATCCTTGGGAGCTAAGGGGTATGGCTGACACATCTTCCGGATCCCATCCTCCAATGGCATCTACTTCTTTAGGAAAGGGACAGATACCGCCTCCAGGAAAGGCAAACACGTGCAAATTCGGGTCCCAATACTCAAGACAAGCATCTAAGATAGTTCTCACAACCCTCACCAGTTTTAGATTCAGGATCGATCCTAGATTGAAAGCAGCCATATCATGTTTCTCAACATTTGTAAACTTATTCGTCTACTCTTTGAGATAGTTTTCAAAGGCATTCATGATTTTGAAAATTTTCTTCGGATTAGAGAGCTTTTGTGTGATAGACGGAAAATAGAAGAAGAATTGCGTAAATAAATAGCTTTCCCGACCTCTCTATCAATACTATTCACTCTTCCCTAATTTCAGTCGAGGACGAACTTACCCGGGAGATGACGCAGCTTGAGCTGCGCCCTTTCGAAGAGTCGAAACTCTTGCTCCGCCTCTTCCCCGGGTTCCTTGTCATGATTTCCAGCTTGGGATCTTTCCTAATTTGCGTCCGGCTATGATTTCTCATTCCTATAGGATGTGGATTTGGTAATATATCGAATTACCAAGATCTAGGAATTCTTAATCCTTGTTGGGTTCGCTTTTCGAGACGGAAGTCGACATGGCCGCCAAATGAGCACACTTATTCATTTTCTTTCATTTTTTTAGGGGAATCATTTCACTCCTTTTTATTTCCATTCTTTCAAACAGTTACACATTTCTTTTAATTTCTTTTTTAGGGGATAGCCCTACCTACTATCTGGTCGTTTTTGGGCATTTTTGTATACTTTGCCATTTTCGGGCACCTTTTTTTTTGTTTTGCGCCAGTTTAGGGAACCAATATGGTACATGTAAATTATGTAAACTCTATCTGAATTTCGGCAGCAAGACGGCAGAAACCGTCGCCTACCAACCCTGTTTTTAGACTAACCTGCAGGAGCAGAAATCACCCAACAGCAAAGGCACTCAGGCCCTCAGATAAAATCAAAAGGAGGCATATACATCAAACTAGGGACTCTCGCCCGAGAAAAAATCAAAATCCAAAATGTACAAAAAAAAATCCAAAATGTACAACTCAACAGCAAAACAAAAGAAAACTAATCCTCATCGCCACCCACCTCGACTACAATCGCCTCAAGAGCGGCGATCTCAGCGTCCCTGGCCTCTAGCTCCCTCAATAGACGAGTCGTCTCCTGCCGAGACTCCGCCAAATCCCGCTCCAAGTCTCTTTGGGAAGAAATGCCTCATTTAAATCATTTCTTTTCAAAATACAAAAAGATACAATAAGTTGGAAACAGAATGAGAGGTTCATACCTGTCGATCCCGGCCAATTAAGAGCGCCTCGATATCTGTAGCCCTCGATGGCCGTAGCCCGCAGCCGGTTGGCCACAACCTCCACAACGCTACGTGCTGAGACGGTGCCACCTGTATTTAAATGTAAATAAGGGTCAAATCAAATGCATTTGTGCAATTAAAATAATGAAGATAGCCAAAGTTAGAGGCTTACCCTCCTCAGTACGTGCTGCCACTCCCCCAAGCCAACGTCGGTCACGGCCTCGCTAAAGACACGTAACTTCGAGATCGTCGTGAAGCCGGCCGCGTTGGTGTACTTCAGCACCTCAGGGTAAGCAGGGGGCTCGACGCCTGACACCTTGATCTCCTGCAAAGATCAAATGGCTCTTTAATTGACAATCGTTCGGCACTTTTCAAATCATTTAAAAAAAACCAAGAATCAAGCAATGCTTACTAGGATCGGCCAATACGCCAGTCTTCGGTGAACGAACCTAGAGTACTCCTCGCCAGGAAGAAAGATGGCGTCCCCACTCGCGCCAGCCAAGTCAGCCTTTCTCTTAGCGTCAAAAGGCTCCCTAAACATCGATCCTGGATGATCAATGGGGACCGTGAAGGTGTCACAAGTGTATTGTCGAGTCAAACGCTCGCCCAGGTACCACGCAGGTCCCATGGGCGTCCTCAACTACCAACGACTCGAGCTCCTAGAACGCAGGACGTCGTCACGAAAGCCAGAACGTTCGAGTAGCGTTCGCAAGGTCTGCGAACACACTCAAACAAAGAAACAAAGGAGTCATCCCTATGATCAGCTCTATGTGATGAGATAAGAGGCAATTCCTATGATCATTTCCAAATAAAAAAAAGAAAAAAAAAAGAATCAAACGTACTTACGTTGTGACACCCTCAAATTTGCGGAAAGAAAAAAAAATTATTTAAATACATAAAAGATAATAAAACATAACGAAGGTGTCATAAAATAAAAAGGGTCATTACAAAACGGAAATAATATTCTACAAAAGAAATATACAAGACGGGAGACATATCTCCCGTATAAATACGGAAATAAAAGAGTGTATAATAATATACAAACTATGAACCGAATATAGGTCCAAGGTAAATACTTCGCTCGCTAGCTCGTCCATGTACCCCAAATATGCATACACCACCTGTTCGACCGCATTAAATATAAACACGGAAGCCACAGTCAGGTGGGAGTAACTCCGAGTTCTCCCAGCCACGAAATGTCGAGTTTAATTAAACATGAATAACATAAAAGTAATGTATATTGAAAATACAAAACCTTAACATATAAGATATGCTTTTCATGTTATGAAACAAATAGCTAACATATAACCTAGCATATGAAAGCTATCATGTGAAACCGATAATAAACTATAACCCGAGGTAGGGAAGCTGGTATGCTGGCTCAGCGGTTACCATGTAACATGGCCGTGATACACTCCAACCCTAATCAACACGTAATTATGTGAATCAGTTTACAATCGGTAATCCAAACTCTATCAATCTTAGCCGGCTTGCATCTCACCTTCTAAAACTCATAGAATCATACAAACATGAAAGACCAATACGTCTAGAAACAGGCACAAGTTCTTAGCACAGTCAATAGTCGACTTCTGTAACTCGAGTCTATACCACAAGGTAGGAACACATCCTAGTCCTAGACTGATCAGACCTAGCGACAACAGCTAACCCATTCCCTGTCTCATTACTAAACAGTACATGAGAAACTCTACTAGGCGACCCCCTAATCAGAGATGGCTAGTACTTAAGCTGGCTCCCTTCCCAAAGTGGAACTCTTAGGATGCCATGCCCCCGGCTTGGTATCAAAAGGCCCAAGCCAGTGACACAAAAGCTATTAACCATGAACTATATACTCGTTAAAGAAAGTACGGGCCTATCGATGTCATGGTCCAAGCTACTCATTTAGAATTAGAATGGTCAAGACGCCATATACTCATAATTCTCTATGGGTACTTAGTCAACACGACACCAACCATATAATCAAACCGTCACGGGAAAACATCCTATCATGTGACTAATTGCATATAAATCATATTCAAATATCATATCGCCTCATATCTACCAAGGCTAATTCAATAATTAAATAACACCTTACTTGAAGACAAATCCCCGACCCGAGTCCCGCGACGGGTCATCAGTCAAAACGGGGCTGACTAGATCTTAGTTTGACCAAACCCGTTTGGTCAAACCGGCTAGAAACAGAGTCTTTACCACATAGACTTGATCATAAAAAAATCAACATATCCATTACATGTTATTTTATTAAAACTCCTAACATGTGAATTATTAAATATTACGAAAACCCGTTTGACTTAAAGGATGGAAATTTAAACTATAATCCCGTATCATAATTTCTAACATGTGAGAAATAATAATTATATGAAAAACCTTTTTAATTAAATATTTTACTTATTAACATTTCCCACTTGCTAAAATTACAAAACACGATAAATTAACACTAAACTCAAAAACCGTCATAAGTCCCAAAGTGGGACCCACGGGCTGATTTTGGGCCAACTTGACACGGGCCTGGACTGGGCCCCACGGCCTATTTTGGGCTGTTTTGGCTTTTTATCAACTTTACTATAAACCGTTTCTTAATATTTCCCGCATGCTTAACATATTTAAAATCCGTCAAAACACCAACAAAACCATCAAACATCGACACAACTCAAAGACCAAAACCCGGACCCACCATGGACCAACCCAGACCGGGTCTGAACCGGCCTGGACCGGCTGGTTTGGTCCGGTTCACAGCCCCCCCTAAACAACCCCTACACGGTTCAACCAACAATCACACCCCAATTAATTCCAACATATTTTAATTATCAAACAACCATTTTAACAACCATCATACAAAAATCATTATTATGAACCATCATCCAAATTCATCAAGAACACTAACATATTAAAAATACCCTACAACATGAAAATCATTACTACTTATAATGTTACTACTAAAAACCACAAATCATAATAACATGACCAAAAATAAAAGATGAACCAAAAATAAAAGAAACAAAAGCTATGTAACATATATTCGTCGAGTAACTCGGAATCGTTACCTTAGCTAGACAAGTCAATTATCACCAAAATAAGAAGTATAAACCAAGAAACCCTCCTACTAATCTTCACCCAAAATATACGAGTCTCCAAACTCGTCTTCAAAATCTTCCCCTATAAGAAATGACAAGAAAACATTATTAGAACTTAAACTTGATTTTCCATAAATTAAATGTTGAAAACGAGTTTGACGGAATTGAAAATAAACCGTACTAGAAGATGGAGAGCGAAGAGGAGATTCTAGAAATATAAGTTAGGACGGATTTAGATAAGAAATGAAGGTTTTATGAGGATTTTGCTCAAGAACGATGAAGAACGGATGAAGAACGCGAAGAACGCTCAAGAACGATTAAAGAAAGTGATAATTTGATCTTAATTGGATTTATTGTAAAATGAAAAGTTGTTAGTGAGTAAGTGTGGTGTGTGGGTGCCGTGTAATTATAGGGAAAATAAAGAGTCGGGTTTTGAAATTGTTGTTACGTAATTGACTCAGGTTTAATCATTATTTTACGGTAATCGATTAAATATAATTCGATATTAAGTTAATTACACTAAATATCTAGATATTATGATATTGTAATCAAAAGTAATGAAAATATCAAGGCCTAAGAGAAGACCAAGGAGCCGTGTGGTATGGTGCTTGTCGGGTCTGATTTCGAGCGTTTTGCGTAATTTTCGTTAACTGATCGATAAAGTTAATAAATATCTAGATATTATTATTAGTTTAATCAAAACAATTAGAATATCTAATTGTGAGTGGGAAACGATGACATGGGCGTGTGACTCATGCCAAAGTCGAGTTTCGATTTTGTTTCGGGATTTACGATGACTCGGGAATAGTTAAATGACGTTCGGTTAAAACCGTAAAAGTTATCCTTTAAATTCCGAATAAATTCAAAATAATTATATTAAATTATGATAAATCATAATAAATCTTAATAAAAAATAAATTAAAAATATTATTTGTTTAAATAAAATTTCGGTCTTCAAACTTGCAAGGCGAGTCGGGAAAAAGTCAACGGAAGTTCAAAGTCGACTTAAAGTCGAGAAAAGTCAAAGAACCTTAAAAGTAAGAAAAGTTTATGACGACTTAAAAGTCAAGAAAAGTCGATGACGACTTTTAAAAAGTCAAGGAAAGTCAAAGACGACTTAAAAAGTCAAGAAAAGTCAAAGATGACTAAAAAAACGGTCTTTTCATGAAATCTCTCAAAAATTCCAAATACGAACGCGGAATTTCAAAATAAGACTCGGAACAAAAATTTCTATTTTAAAAACTTAAGTTCTACTGAAAAGTGTTAGTAAATATTTTTACTAGAAAAATTGGGTACTTTCGGGTTGTTAAATCGTCCCTCCTTTAAAAGTTTCGTCCTCGAACTTATAAGAAGGAAAGTAAACATCTATTTATGGTCTTTTTCAAAAACTGTTACAAATATACTTGTAATAAAAAATACGAGTCTATCACTGGTACGAAGTTCTCATACTTCCGTTTAAGAACATCTACGTCCCAAGTCAAAGACTAAAAAGATACATTTTCGCATCAATAAATGAGAAAACTAGTTATCGAACGTCTCCAATAACGAGTCTCAACACTCCTTGACGGTAAAATACTTGAAATCATAAAACATTTCTAAAAGCTTTTAATTAAAAATTTCATAGTAAGGATAATAACTCTATTATCTATTCCTAAAATTTCCAACTAAAGCTTATAGTAATATATCTAAGAGAATGATACTCGATAGAAGGAACTGAATATTCGAAAGAATAAATCGAACAGAAATAGGAAAGGAAGAAGAAGATTTACCTCAAGCAAAGAGCTCGGGATATTTAGCTAACATCTTAGCTTCGGGTTCCCAAGTTTCTGATTCGACTTTTCCACAACGCCAAAGAATACGAACTAAGGGTACCACCTTGTTTCGGAGTTGTTTGTTAGCCCTTTCAAGTATACGAATCAGCCTTTTTTCCAAAGCCAAATTAGGTTCCAAGTCCAACACTTCCTCTTGAATAATATGACTCGGATCACTGATATACTTCTTCAATTGCGAAACATGGAACACATCATGAACTTTGCTCAAGTTCGGAGGTAATTCCAGACGATAAGCAACAGGACCAACTCTTTTAAGCACGCGAAACGGTCCAATATATTTAGGACTCAACTTTCCTTTTAGTCCAAACCGTTTCACTCCCTTCATTGGTGACACTTTAAGGAATACCCGATCATCAACATCAAACTCAAGTGGTCGACGACGAACATCGGCATAAGATTTCTGTCTATCTTGAGCGGCCTTCATTCGCTCTCGAATGACTTGAACTTGATCAATCGTCTCAGTAACTATGTCGGGACTCAACATATGCTCATCTTGGACTTGATCCCAACAAACAGGACTACGGCACTTCCTACCGTATAAAGCCTCGTATGGTGACATCTTGATAGAAGCATGATAACTGTTGTTATAAGAAAACTCCACCAAAGGCAAACACTTCTCCCAAGAAGTGTGAAAGTCTAAAGCACAAGCCCGAAGAAGATCTTCCAAAGTTTGGATCGTTCTCTCAGTTTGTCCATCAGTAGCGGCATGAAAAGCTGTGCTCATCAACAATTTACTACCCATGGCTTCTTGCAAAGCTGTCCAGAATCGGGAACTGAATCTCGGATCACGATCTGAAACAATATCTTTAGGCACTCCATGATAACGCACTATCTCTTCCACATAAGCATGGGCTAAGACATCTATACTCCAATTTTCTCTGATAGGTACAAATCTGGCACACTTGGTTAGACGGTCTACAATAACCCAGATGGCATTCTTTCCACTAGAAGTTCTAGGTAAAGCCATCACGAAGTCCATAGAAATAGACTCCCATTTCCACAGAGGAATTTCCAAAGGTTGCAGCAAACCTCCGGGTCTTTGATGTTCAATTTCACCTTCTGACAAGTAAGGCATTTACTAACATACTCCTTTACTTCCATCTTCATCCTAGGCCACCAAAACTGTGGTCTCAAATCTTTATACATTTTGTCACCACCAGGATGAATAGAATAAGGAGAATGGTGAGCTTCATCAAGTATTCTCTTTCTCAACTCGGCACTTCTCGGAACAAACATTCTACCATGGTAACGAAGGTAGCCATCATTATCCCCACAATCCTTAGCTTGCCCAAGTGATATTTTTGCTCGAATGGCGATAAAAGTAGCATCCTCCGGTAAACAAGTACGAATCTCTCGATAAAAATCAGGTTCCGCAGTCAAAGCACCAAGATAACCAAACCCTTTCCCAACAAACTGTATCTCCAGCTTCTGAAATTCGGTTACTAGTTCATCGGGTAAAGTACCAAGAGCATTTAATGAATGACTAGTCTTTCTACTCAAAGCATCTGCCACAACATTTGCTTTTCCCTCGTGATAAATCAAATCAGCATCATAATCATTCACCAACTCTAACCATCTTCTCTGCCTCATGTTCAACTCTTTCTGAGTAAAAATGCACCTCAAGCTCTTATGATCGGTATATATTCGACAATGAACTCCGATAAGATAGGGTCTCCAAGTTTTCAAGGCATGTACCACAGCTGCTAACTCAAGATCATGAGTCGGGTAATTCACTTCATGAACCCTGAGTTGTCGAGAAGCATAAGCAATGACTTTTCTATTCTGCATCAAGACACATCCCAAACCATGCTTTGAAGCATCACAATATACATCATAATAAGCTTCATCATCTGGTAAAGTTAAAACCGGTGCGGTAGTCAATCTCTTCTTTAATTCCAAGAAGGCAATTTCACATTCATCGGTCCAGATATACTTTGCTTCCTTCTTTACCAATTGAGTCATCGGTCTTGCTAATTTAGAGAAAATCTTTCCACAAAAACCGACGATAATAACAACGTTACTCTAAACCAAGGAAACTACGAATAGAGGAACCACCATTTTTTCGGACTTTTCCAATCCACAACTGCCTCAATTTAGCTCGGATCGACCATAACACCGTCTTTCGAAATGACATGACCAAGGAAAGATACCTCGGGCAACCAGAATTCACATTTGGAGAACTTAGCATACCACTTTTGGCTTCGAAGAACACCCAAAATGGTTCGAAGGTGATCTGCATGTTCTTCCTTAGATTTCGAAAAGATCAAAATGTCATCAATGAATACCACCACACATTTATCAAGATACTCCCTGAAGGTACGATTCATTTGATCCATGAATATAGCTGGAGCGTTAGTCAAACCGAATGGCATCACATTGAATTCGAAATGACCATACCTCGAGCTGAAAGCAGTCTTCGGAATATCTGCTTCCCGAACGGGAATCTGATGATAACACGATCTAAGATCAATTTTAGAGAAAGTAGAAGCACCCCGTAACTGATCAAAAAGATCATTGATACGAGGAAGAGGATATTTGTTTTTGATTGTGACACGGTTCAATTCCCGATAATCAATGCACATCCGCATAGAACCGTCTTTCTTTTTGACGAAAAGTACGGGCGCACCCCAAGGAGAAGCACTAGGCCTTATGAAGCCTTTCTCAATCAAGTCATCAAGTTGGATTCTCAACTCTTTCAACTCAGAAGGCGCCATACGATAAGGAGCTTTGGCAATTGGTCTAGTTCCAGGAACTAGATCAATAGAGAATTCAACATCTCTTTCAGGAGGAATCCCGGGTAATTCATCGGGAAATACATCCGGAAATTCCCGAACAATAGGAACATCCTTCAAAGAAGGAAGAGAAGAATCAGAAGTAGTCACTACACATAAAAATGCTTGATGACCCTTCTTCAAAACATTTAACATTTTCATTGCTGAGATTAACTTCACACTAGTTTGCTTTCTTCCTCCTTGATAAGAAATACGAGCACCCAAAGGACTTTTAAGAATAATCTTCTGGTCACGGCATTCAAATCGAGCATGATAAGTAGATAACCAATCCCTGCCCAGAATAATATCAAACTCTTCAAGAGGAAACCGTAGAAGATTAGCCGGAAATATAGATCCATTTATGGATATTGGAATGTCGGAATGAAGATAAGAACATGAAAACACATCTCCGGACGGTAACGAAATAGGAGTAGTTTCTCCGACTGAAGCTTTGAGCGGTAATTTATCGGATAGTCTCATTGAAATAAAAGATAAAGAAGCTCCCGTATCAAACAAAATTAAACATGGAAATTCATAAATTGAGAACATACCCGTCACGATGTCTGGCTGAGCATCAGCCTCATCACGGCTCATAATAAAAATTCGACCCTTAGGTCGCCCAGAAATAACCGGTGTAGAAACCGTACTCTTCCTCTCAGGACATACATTCGCCTTGTGCCCTGGCTTCTGACAAATAAAGCACACAAACGGCTGGTTGAAGCAACCAACACCAGGGTGAATAGGCATCTTGCATGTAAAGCAGATACGACCTTTAAGGTCGTTGTTGTTGCTCGGCACAAATGGACGGTTTCTCTGATTTGCCGGTCCACTCTGAAAGTTTCTCCTCTTGTTTGAAAAAGAGGGAGAAACGGAAGGTCGGGAAACAGGATATAAGGGTCTCTTGCCATGCGAATTAGGAGCAATATAAGAAGTACGAGCCTCTTCGGCAATCTCCCGAATAGAACTCTCCGCCCATAAAGCATCATTATAAATAGAGACGAAAGAAGTAGAACCCCTACGTATCTTCCCCTTCACCTGAGGAGATAGCTTTCCTAAGTAAAAGAAAGCTTTGTCCTCCTCCCTCGAAATAAGTCGAGTGGCATAATGAGCCAACTCGTTAAACCTGGTTGTGAACTCTTGAACAGAAAGAACTCCCTGCTTAAAGTCTATGAACTCCTTTAGCTTTTGCTGTCTCAACTCATCCGGGTAAAACCTCGTCTCCAAAAGTTCCCGGAAACGAGTCCACCCAAAATTTGGCTCCAACTTAGCAGTAGGACCAGAAAGAGTCCACCACTGATCTGCCTCCTTCACTAAAAAGTGGGAAGCAAGACGGACCTTGTCCTCTTCAAGGACATCATAAAGAGAAAAACTCTTCTCCATAGCTCGTAACCACTCAGAAAGCTTAACGGGATCAACTTCGCCATCGTAGGTTTTGGCTTGGCTCCTCGATAGCTGTGAAGCAACCCACGTATAACTCCCGTGTCTCTCACGATCGGGAATAGGATTAGGAATCGGATTTGCCTGTTGGTTTTGCTGGTTTTGCTGGTTTTGGATAATAACGGTAAGAGCTGCTAAGATCGTGTTGTCAATCCTCGGAGGCATCTTGCAAAATTAAAACACAGATTAGTACTTATCATTTAGCAAGAACAAAGAGACTACAACATAAATCCTAATCTACCCATTTTACCCTTCTATCTCACGGTTTATTATTTATTAAGGTCAAGTTATTTATGCAAGGGTACACAAACGTGCGTCGGGAGCAAAATAGCTCTGATACCAACTGTGACACCCTCAAATTTGCGGAAAGAAAAAAAATTATTTAAATACATAAAAGATAATAATACCTAACGAAGGTGTCATAAATAAAAGGGTCATTACAAAACGGAAATACTAATATACAAAAGAAATATACAAGACGGGAGACATATCTCCCGTATAAATACGGAAATAAAAAGAGTGTATAATAATATACAAACTAAGAACCAAATATAGGTCCAAGGTAAATACTTCGCTCGCTAGCTCGTCAATGTACCCCAAATATGCATCACCACCTGTTCGACCGCATTAAATATAAACACGGAAGCCACAGTCAGTGGGCAGTAACTGTGACAACCCTCGCGAATGCGGAAAGATAAAACATACAAGCATGTGAAATGATATGCGGAAATACGGTATTTTTAAAAACTTTTATACATGCATTGTAAATAAAACGAGAGGTGTCAAAAAGTTACAACCTAAATACGGAATATACAAATAAGAGACGTGGTCTCTTCAAATGTTAGCAAAGAACAAGTGTTTAACAAAAACTAGCTACTATCGTCTAGAGGTGAACTTCCAGGGACAACGCCCGCTAGCTCACACCCGAACCCCAAAATGTCACATCCAAAAATCATCCAAAGCAGGAAACCTGTTCATCCATGAAAAACATGAATGCCACAGTCAGTGGGGAGTAACTCCGGGTTCTCCCAGCCATATTACCTCAAACGTACACATAAGGTAATACGAAAGTAAAGCATGCATATATATATGTATACATGTGAGTTGCGATAAGAATAAATAGGCAATACGAGATATAAAGATAAGATCATATAGAAATCAAATCCGTAACCATCATGTTATTCCAAGACTCGGGAAAGACACTCTTAGGCAATCGAATACGCTCACTAGGGCTTACATCTCACCGTTAGCGGTATAAGATTGATAAGATTGAGACTCGACAGACAACCCAGTCAAGTAATGATGATCACAAAGAATCCAACATATTACATCCAAACACGAACAAGGACAATGACGGTTTGTCCAATCAGCAATGACCAT
>JAIUZE010045991.1:0-32547 GCA_022085475.1 Heliosperma pusillum | reverse complement strand
GAACTTATGCCTGTTTGTAGACGTATTGGTCTTTCATGTTTGTATGATTCTATGAGTTTTAGAAGGTGAGATGCAAGCCGGCTAAGATTGATAGAGTTTGGATTACTGGTTGTTAACTGATTCACATGATTACGTGTTGATAGGGTTTGAGTGTATCACGGCCATGTTTCTGAGAGGAACCTCTGAGCTAGCATACCAGCTTCCCTACCTCGAGTTATAGTTTATTATCGGTCTCACATGATAGCTTTCACATGCTAGGTTATTTGTTAGTTATCTGTTTCATAACATGAAAAGCATATCATATATGTTTAAGTTTTGTATTTTCCATATACATTGCTGTTATGTTATTCATGTTTCATTAAACTCGACATTTCGTGGCTGGGAGAACTCGGAGTTACTCCCCACTGACTGTGGCTTCCGGGTTTATATTTAATGCGGTTGGCAGGTTTGTGATGGATACATTGGGTACATTGACGAGCTAGCGAGCGAAGTATTTACCTTGGACCTATATTCGCGGTTTCTTAGGAGTGTTATTATTTACACTCTTTTATTTCTGTATTTATACGGGAGATATGTTCTCCCGTTTCATTATACTTTTTATGTATAATATTATTCCTTTTGTTATGAACGGTTTTCTTTATGACACCTTTGTTATGATGAATATATTTAATGATAGGTTCCGGTTTTAAAAATTTACCGATTTTCACTAAAGTGAACCTATTAAAAACGTATTCTCATCTTTTATTATTTAAATTATTTTTTTTCTTTCCGCAAATTTGAGGGTGTCACAGTTGGTATCAGAGCATTTTTGCTCCCGACGCACGTTTGTGTACCCTAGTATAAATAACTTGACCTTAATAAAATAATAAACTTGTGAGATGGAATGGTAGGATGGGTAGATTAGGATTTATGTTGTAGTCTCTTTGTGCTTGCTAAATGATAAGTACTAATCTGTGTTGTCTTTTGAAAGATGCCTCCGAGAGTTGACAACGCGATCCTAGAAGCTCTTACTCTTATTATACAGAATCAGCAAAATCAACAAAATCAACAGCCGAATCCTATTCCTAATCCTCCTCACGACCATGAGAGACACGGAAGTTGTACATGGGTTGCTTCACAACTATCTAGGAGCCAAGCCAAAACCTATGGTGGTGAAGTGGATCCCATTAAGCTTTCGGAATGGATACGTGAAATGGAGAAGAACTTTTCTCTATACGATGTTCTTGATGCGGATAAAGTCCGTCTTGCTTCCCACTTCTTAGTGAAGGAAGCTGATCAGTGGTGGTCACTTACTGGCCCTACTTCCAAGTTGGAACTCGATTTTGGGTGGACTAGTTTCCGTGAACTATTGGAGGCGAGGTTCTACCCGGATGAATTGAGACAGCAGAAACTGAAAGAATTCATGGACTTTCAAACAAGGAGTTCTCTCAGTTCAGAAGTTCACAACCAAGTTCAACGAGTTGGCTCATTATGCCACTCGGCTTATTTCAAGGGAGGAAGACAAGGCCTTCTTTTACCTAGGAAAGCTTTCTCCTCAGGTGAAGGGCAAGATCAGTAGGAGTGCTACTTCTTTTGTCTCTATCTACAATGATGCCATTTGGGCAGAGAGTTCTATTCGGGAGATTGCCGACGAGGCTCGTTCCTCGTATGTTGCTCCTAATTCTTATGGCAAGAGACCATTATATCCTACGTCTCGACCTTCCTTTTCCTCCTCTTTCTCAAACAAGAGGAGGAATTTTCAGAGTGGACAAGCAACTCGAAGTAACAGTCCATTCGTCCCGAGCAACAACAACGATCTTCAGGGTCGTATCTGTTTTAGGTGCAAGATGCCTAAGCATCCCGGTATGGGCTGTTTCAACCAGCCAATTGTGTGCTATGCTTGTCAGAAACCGGGACACCAGGCTAATGTATGTCCTGATAGGAAGAAGATAGCTTCTACACCAGCTAATTCTGGGAGACCGAAGGGTCGAATTTTCATCATGAGCCGCGCTGAGGCCGATGCTCAACCAGACATTGTGACTGGTATGTTTTCAATTTAAGAAATACCGTGTTTAATGTATACGGGAACTTCTTTGTCCTTTAGTTCAATGAGACTATCCGATAAATTACCTCTCAAAGCTTCAGTTGGAGAAAGTACTCCTATATCTTTACAGTCCGGAGATGTGTTTTCATGCTCTTATCTTCATTCGGACATTCCTATATCAATAAACGGATCTACTTTTCCGGCTAATAGCTTGACCTTAATAAAATAATAAACTTGTGAGATAGAATGGTAGGATGGGTAGATTAGGATTTATGTTGTAGTCTCTTTGTGCTTGCTAAATGATAAGTACTAATCTGTGTTTTATTTTGCAAAGATGCCTCCGAGAGTTGACAACGCGATCCTAGCAGCTCTTACTATTATTATCCAGAATCAACAAAATCAACAAAATCAACAGCAGAATCCTATTCCTAATCCTCCTCCCGACCGTGAGAGACACGGGAGTTGTACATGGGTTGCTTCACAACTACCTAGGAGCCAAGCCAAAACCTATGGTGGTGAAGTAGATCCCATTCAGCTTTCAGAGTGGATACGTGAAATGGAGAAGAACTTTTCTCTTTATGATGTTCTTGATACGGATAAAGTCCGTCTTGCTTCCCACTTCTTAGTGAAGGAAGCAGATCAGTGGTGGTCACTTACTAGCCCTACTTCCAAGTTGGAACCCGATTTTGGGTGGACTCGTTTCCGTGAACTATTGGAGGCGAGGTTCTATCCGGATGAATTGAGACAGCAGAATTTGAAAGAATTCATGGACTTCAAACAAGGAGTTCTCTCAGTTCAGAAGTTCACAACCAAGTTCAACGAGTTAGCTCATTATGCCACTCGGCTTATTTCAAGGGAGGAAGACAAGGCCTTCTTTTACCTAGGAAAGCTTTCTCCTCAGGTGAAGGGCAAGATCAGTAGGGGTGCTACTTCTTTTGTCTCTATCTACAATGATGCCATTTGGGCAGAGAGTTCTATTCGGGAGATTGCCGACGAGGCTCGTTCCTCGTATGTTGCTCCTAATTCTTACGGCAAGAGACCATTATATCCTACGTCTCGACCTTCCTTTTCCTCCTCTTTCTCAAACAAGAGGAGGAATTTTCAGAGTGGACAAGCAACTCGAAGTAACAGTCCATTCGTCCCGAGCAACAACAACGATCTTCAGGGTCGTATCTGTTTTAGGTGCAAGATGCCTAAGCATCCCGGTATGGGCTGTTTCAACCAGCCAATTGTGTGCTATGCTTGTCAGAAACCGGGATACCAGGCTAATGTATGTCCTGATAGGAAGAAGATAGCTTCTACACCAGCTAATTCTGGGAGACCGAAGGGTCGAATTTTCATCATGAGCCGCGCTGAGGCCGATGCTCAACCAGACATGGTGACTGGTATGTTTTCAATTTAAGAAATACCGTGTTTAATTTATACGGGGACTTCTTTGTCCTTTAATTCAATGAGACTATCCGATAAATTACCTCTCAAAGCTTCAGTTGGAGAAAGTACTCCTATATCTTTACAGTCCGGAGATGTGTTTTCATGCTCTTATCTTCATTCGGACATTCCTATATCAATAAACGGATCTACTTTTCCGGCTAATAGCTTTCTTCCTTTCCTCTTTCTATTCGATTTATTCTTTCGAATATTCCGTTCATTCTATCGAATATCATTTCTTATAGGTAGATTACTAAAAGCTTTAGTTAGAAATTTTAGGCATAGATAGTAGAGTTATTACCTTTACTATAAAATTTTTGAACTAAAAGCTTTTGGAAATGTTTTATGATTTCAAGTATTTTACCGTCAAGGAGTGTTGAGACTGGTTATTGGAGACGTTCGATAACTAGTTTTCTCATTTATTGATGCGAAAATGTATCTTTTGAGTCTTTGACTTGGGACGTCGATGTTCTTAAACTGCAGATGAGAACCGTCCGCCTCATTGATAAGACCCTATACTTTTATTACAAATATATTTTTAAAAGTTTTGAGATAGACCTACATATATGTCACATTCCTTCTTCTAATTTTCGAGGACGAAACTTTTTAAAAGGAGGGGTGATTGTAACAACCCGAAAAGTACCCTATTTTTCTAGTAAAAATATTTTACGGATACTTTTCAGCAAACTTAAGTTTTAATTTGGAATTTATTGTTTCCAGTCGAATTTGGAATTTCCGAGTTCGTATTTGGAATTTCTGGGAGATTCCATGAGAATCCCGTTTTTAAGTCAACTTTGACTTTCGTTGACTTTTTCCGACTCACCTCGTAAATTTAAAGACCGAAATTTTATTTAAAAAAATAATAAATTTAATTTATTTTTATTAAGATTTATTTGAATTTATGATAATTTAATATAATTATTTTAAATTTATTCGGAATTTAAGAGAAGGTCTTACGGTTTAATCCCGAACGTCATTTAACTATTCCCGAGTCATCTTAAATCCCGAAACAAACCCGAACCTCGACTTTGGCATGAGTCACACGCCCCATGTCATCTTTTTCCACTCACTTTAGATATTTTCATTTCTTTCGATTAAACTAATACAAATATCTAAGATATTTGTTACTTTATCGATCCGTCAACTTAAACTCCGCAAATCGCTTGAAAAACAGACCCGATTCTTCTCATGTCACACGGCTCCTTCTTCCTCTCATAGGACTTGATATTTTCTTTCTTTTGATTACAATAACATAATATCTAGATATTTGATGTAATTAACTTAATATCTAATTATATCTAATCAATTACCGTAATATAATTATTAAACCCGAGTCAATTCCGTAACAACAATTGCAAAACCCGACTCCATATTTCCTCTATATGTACACGGCCCAATCTCCATCATTACTCACCAACTACCTTTTCATTTTACAATAAATCAACTTAAGATCTAATGAATACTTTCTTTAATCGTTATTCATCGTTCTTCGTCGTTCTTCATCGTTCTTCGTCGTTCTTGAGCAAAATCGTCACAAAACCTTCATTTCTTATTCAAATCCGTCCTAACTTATATTTCTAGAATCTCCTCTTCGCTCTCCATCTTCAAGTACGGTTTATTTTCCATTCCGACAAAATCGTTTTCAACACTTTAATTATGGAAAATCAAGTTTTAATTCTAACAATATTATTCTTGTCATTTCTTATAGGGGAAGATTTTGAAGACGAGTTTGGTGACTCGTATATATATTAGAAGAAGATTAGTAGACGGGTTTTTCTTTTGTTCTTATTTTGGGTGCTAGTTGATTTTTGCTAGCTAAGGTAACGATTCCGATTTACTCGACGAATTAATGTCACATAGCTTTTGTTTTAGTTTATATTATTGTTACTTATGATTTTTAGTTAGTAACATGATAAGTAGTTGTTATTATTATGTTTTATGAATTTATAACAAGTTTAGTGTTCTTAACATATTTGAATAATTTAATTATAATCATGATTTTTGTATGGATGATTGTTAAAATGGTTGTTTGTTAATTTAAAACATGTTGGAATTTATTTGGTGTTGTGTAACAACCCGAAAAGTACCCAATTTTTCTAAGTAAAAATATTTACTAACACTTTTCAGCAAACTTAAGGTTTTAAAATAGAAATTTTTGTTTCGAGTCGTATTTTGAAATTCCGAGTTCGTATTTGGAATTTCTGAGAGATTTCATGAAAAGACCGTTTTTAGTCATCTTTGACTTTTCTTGACTTTTAAGTCGTCTTTGACTTTCCTTGACTTTTTAAAGTCGTCATTGACTTTTTCTGGACTTTTAAGTCGTCATAAACTTTTCTTGACTTTTAAGTCATTTTTGACTTTTCTCGACTTTTTAAGTCGACTTTGACTTTCGTTGACTTTTCCCGACTCGCCTTGTAAGTTTGACGACCGAAATTTTATTTAAAAAAATAATATTTTTGATTTATTTTTATTTAGATTTATTAAGATTTATCATAATTTAATATAATTATTTTGAATTTATTCGGAATTGAAAGAATAACGTTTACGGTTTTAACCGAACGTCATTTAACTATTCCCGACTCATCGTAAATCCCGTAACAAAATCGAAACTCGACTTTGGCATGAGTCACACGCCCATGTCATCGTTTTCCACTCACTTGAGATATTTTAATTGTTTCGATTAAACTAATACAAATATCTTAGATATTTGTTACTTTATCGATCCGTCAACGGAGATTACGCAAATCGTTTACAAAACAGACCCGACAAGCACCATATCACACGGCTCTCCTCTCCTCTCTTAGATCTTGATATTTCATTACTTTTGATTACAATATCATAATATCTAGATATTTATTAACTTTATCGATCAGTTAACGAAAATTACGCAAAACGCTCGAAATCAGATCCGTCTTCTCACCATACCACACGGCTCCTTAGTCCTCTAATAGGACTAGATATTTGTCTTTCTTTTGATTATTAATAGCATAATATCTTGAGATTTAGTATAATTAACTTTATCGTTAATTATATTTAATCGATTACCGTAAAATAATTATTAAACGCGAGTCAATTACGTAACAACAATTTCAAAACCCGACATCCTTATTTGCCTATATTTACACGGCTCCACTCCACTCTTTACTCACTAACAACTTTTCATTTTACAACAAATCAAATTAAGATCTAAATATCACTTTCTTCATCGTTCTTCATTTGTTCTTCGTGTTCTTCAATTGTTCTTCATCGTTCTTGAGCAAAACCTTCATAAAATCTTCATTTCTTAATTAATCCGTCCTAACTTATATTTCTAGACTCTCCTCTTCGCTCCTCATCTTCACGTACGGTTTTATTTCAATTCCGATAAAATCGTTTTCAACACTTTAATGATGGAAAATCATATTTTTGTTCTAATAATGTTTTCCTTGTTATTTCTTATAGGGGAAGATTTTGAAGACGAGTTTGGAGACTCGTATATTTTGGGTGAAGATTAGTAGGAGGGTTTCTTGGTTTATACTTCTTATTTTGGTGCTAATTGACTTGTCTAGCTAAGGTAACGTTTCTGAGTTACTCGACGGATATATGTTACATAGCTTTTATTAGCTTTTGTTTCTTTGATTTTTGGTTCATCTTTTGTTTTGGTTCATGTTATGATGATTTAAGGATGTTTAGTTAGTAACATGTTAAGTAGTGGTTATTATTGTGTTTTATGAATTTATAACATGTTGGTTGTTCTTGATGAATTTGGATGATTGTTCATAATAATGATTTTTGTATGATGGATGGTTAAATTGGTTGTTAAAATGGGTGTTTGATAATTAAAACATGTTAGAATTAATTTGGAATTGGAGTTGTGAGAACCGTGTAAAGGGGCTGGAAAAATCAGCCTAAACCGGACCCAAACCAGGCCGGTTCAGGCCGGTTCAGGCCCGGTCCAGGGCGGTCTGGGCTGGTTCATGGTGGGTCCGGGTTTTGGTCTTTGGGTTGTGTCGATGTTTGATTGTTTGGTTGTTGTTTTGACGGGTTTTAATTATGTTAAAGCATGCGGGAAATATTAAGAAACGGTTTTAGTAAAAGTTGGAAAATCTGCCAAAACAGCCCAAACAGGCCCGTGGGCCCATTCAGGCCCATGTTGGGTGCGGCCCAAAAGTCAGCCCGTGGGTCCCACTTTGGGACTTGTGACGGTTTTTGAGTTATCGTCATTTTTATCGTGTTTTGTAATATTTAGCAAGTGGGAAATATTAATAAGTAAAATATTTAATTAAAACGGTTTTTCATAAAATTATTATTTCTCACATGTTAGAAATTATAATACGAGATCGTAGTTTAAATTGATATACTTTAAGTCAAGCGGGTTTTCGTAAGATTTAATATTTCACATGTTAGAAGTTTTAATAAAATAACATGTAATGAATATGTTGATTATATGTCTAAGTCTAATGTGTTAAGACTCTGTTTCTAGCCGGTTTGACCAAACGGGTTTGGTCAAACTAAGATCTAGTCAGCCCCGTTTTGACTGATGACCCGTCGCGGGACTCGGGTCGGGGATTTGTCTTCAAGTAAGATTTTATTTAATTATTGAATTAGCCTTAGTAGATATGAGGCTATATGATATTTGAATATGATTTATATGCAATTAGTCACATGATAGGATGTTTTTCCGTGAATGTTTGATTATATGATATGTGTCGTGTTGACTAAGTACCCATAGAGAATTATGAGTATATGGCGTCCTGACCATTCTAATTCTAAATGAGTATCTTGGACCATGACATTGATAGGCCTTACTATCTTTAACGAGTATATAGTTCATGGTTAATAGCTTTTGTGTCCCGGATTGGTGGGTTTATATCCAAGTCGGGGCATGGCTGCCTAATTGCTTCCACTTTGGGAATGGAGCCAGCTTAAGTACTAGCCAACTCTGCTTAGGGGGTCGCCTAGTAGAGATTCTCATGTACTTTTGGTCATGGGACGGGGAATGGAATAGCTGTTGTCGCTAGGTCTGATAAGTCTAGGACTAGGATGTTTTCCTACCTTGTGGTATAGCCTCGAGTTACAGAAGTCTTCTATTGACGGTGCTAAGAACTTATGCCTGTTTGTAGAAGTATTTGTCTTTCATGTATGTATGATTCTATGAGTTTTAGAAGGTGAGATGCAAGCCGGCTAAGATTGATAGAGTTTGGATTCCTGATTGTTCACTGATTCACATGATTACGTGTTGATTAGGGTTTGAGTGTATCAGGGACATGTTACGTGGTAACCGCTGAGCCAGCATACCAGCTTCCCTACCTCTTGTTATAGTTTATTATCGGTTTCACATGATAGCTTTCACATGCTAGGTTATTTGTTAGTTATCTGTTTCATAACATGAAAAGCATATCATACATGTTAAGGTTTTGTATTTTCCATATACATTGCTTTTTATGTTATTCATGTTTTATTAAACTCGACATTTCGTGGCTGGGAGAACTCGGAGTTACTCCCCACTGACTGTGGCTTCCGTGTTTATATTTAATGCGGTCGAACAGGTGGTGAATGCATATTTGGGGTACCTTGACGAGCTAGCGAGCGAAGTATTTACCTTGGACCTATATTCGGTTCTTAGATTGTATATTATTATACACTCTTTTTATTTCCGTATTTATACGGGAGATATGTCTTCCGTCTTGTATATTTCTTTTGTAGAATATTATTTCCGTTTTGTAATGACCTTTTTTATTTATGACACCTTCGTTATGTATTATTATCTTTTACGTATTTAATTAATTTTTTTTTTCTTCCGCAAATTTGAGGGTGTCACAAATTGTGTGTGAGTTGTTGTTGTGTGGTGGCTGAGGCTCTCTTTATATAGCAGTAGGGTTTCGTGGATAAGGGGTCATGCATTGAACATATAAGACAAAATAAAGAAAGTCGAAGCAAAAGCTCGGATCAACAAGGATACCCGATCGGGTACACCACTTACCCGATCGGGTATGTAGTGATCTTGGTCTATTGACTTTCGTTTCATCTCCCTTGGCCTATGACTTGACTTTCATTATCCCCCTTGACCTCTTGAGTCGGGTTTGTTGATAGGGTTTGAGGTGAAATGTTGATTTCTTCGCCTAACTGATCGATCTTCTGACAACTGCGAAACCGTCTTTGTTTCTTCTTTCTTTTGAATTAGTGAACCTTCTTGAAATGCCTTTGATTTGGTCAAGCTTGCTTCTTCAAATCGTCGGGTTCTAGGCAAATGCTCGGGAATATAGAAAAAGGGCGTAGAAACGTCAATTTCCCTACAAAACAGGTTAGAACATAGGAATTCGCCTAGAAGACTATATTAGCTCATAAAGTGGCTTAACAAAGCACAAATGACATACAAAACCGAGCTAAATTGGGGGTTAAAATCCTAGACCTCTAATTAGACTCCTCTAATTAGTTCATTAAATTACATTAACTTAATGATTTAGGATCTAGTTATCATGCATGCAAATATAAAAGCATAAGAGAAAAGATAAGACGAAAACATCCTTACATTGGGATTTTTCGGTTCAATATGGGCACAATAAGAACTCCTTCTTATTGTTCTTGAGCATGAAATTAAGTGGATGCTCCTCCAAAAATAACCTCCAAAGTAGAAGGTCTCCTTCTTGTTGCACCCAAGATTATACCCAAATAATCTTACCTTATTATTAACTAGATAATAAGTAAGATAAATACTACTAATATTATTGTATTACTACACTAGTAATATGTAGAGAATATTAGTGTATATGAGAGTTTAGAGAGAAGTTGAGTTAGTGATAGAAGTAAGAAAAATAAGCAAGTGAAGAAGCATCAAAAATTGAACAACTTTTGGTCAATTTATAGGCCATATGGCCGGATGACATGAGCTCCAAGAGGACTCAATTTTGTTTATTTTATTCTTGTGTAAGAAGGTAGAGTATGGGTTAAGTAGTAATGATTAAATCTATGATGATATATCACTATCAACATAGTGAATTGTGTGTTAAGAAAAGAATAACACACATGCATCTTCCATGTGCACAAAACCGGACCATTGTGACTTATAATGGTCCATTTTGATTTTTGATATTTGTCCCACAAATACTTATTAATCATATGTTTAATTATCTTGTATAATTAAGTGTTAGTTTGATCATATAACAATTATATGACACAAATTAATAAACAATATGTACTTAACTTTTAAGTGATATTTTACCATTATATCAATATATAATGAGTCCCACAATGCCCAGTTAATTTATTTTACAACTCTTTGTAAATATAATTAACTAATTACCTCTACCTCAAAATATATACATAACCTCAACTAATTTAATGAATTAACGATTAATCACTAAATTAAATCTTATTTAATCGTATTAAAATAAGACGTAAAATTTATTCAGTCAGTTATCGTATAATTGACTAATAAACTTAACCGGAATAAGTTCCTAACTCAATTTCCAATAAATAACTCTCGTAACCAAACATATATCATATATATGTAAAGGAGTAATTAAACTGTATCATATATAAATAATTAGTTTTCTATTTGGGTCTCATCCTATAGGTGTAACCTAAAGGGATCAGTTGATCACCGCCGTCATACGACAATAACGTCAAACTCTAGTCAGCCGAGCGTTACCGATTTACGTTAATCAACTGACGTGGAGTATCAAAATATACTAATCCTGCCACGTATATTCCAAATGAAATTTATTATATAAATGCACTATTGTGGAGGACACTTACTCCAACAATATGATCGTTTCAAGTTGAGTTGTCCAAGGTATACGCGGGTGACGCAATTGACAAATTACCATCAACATGTATGCAAGATTGAAGCTTGGTTTGAATAATTCTCAAGTTTGCTTTCCTAAAGAGAGTCTTGTTGTTTATTTTCCTAGTTTCTATTTTCCTAATAAGTGTAGGAGAGTTTACTTTCCTAATTCGAATAAGGTAGTGTGTTATTTTCCTAATTACTATCAAGCTAGTTCAAGGTAAGTAGTAGTAGTAGTATAAATACAAAACTTTGTAATCAGTTTTTGATACACTATTTGAGAGAGTTTAACAATAGTTTCTTGTTTAATTCTTATTGCTTGCGAGCTTTAAGTTCTATTATTTACTTCTTGCGAGAGGGAAATAATAAACATTCTTCCTTGCGAGGTTGAGTGTTTAACGTGTGTTCTTGATATCTTGCGAGGTTTAGAGTTCACATACGACTTATTCAAGTCTTCTTGCGAGATCGCTTGTCTAATTCAAGTTTTAGTTGTTAATCTTGCGAGATTTCACAACTAATCCATATCTTGTTTTTATCATTTTTTATTCCGCTGCCAATTTCTACTCTGAAAAGTAAAATAGTGCTTTTATTTTACATCACATATGGTTCAGGGAAACGACTTATCCCATGGACTTTTTCCTCTTATCTTGCAAAGTACATATGCTAGTGCGTGTCATTTACCGTGAGAGTATGTTTGATTCACATGATGGTTGTTGGATGTGTATTGGATAGTTGGATACCTATTATTATCTTATTTGTGTCAGGTCTCTAACCTCTTCGATTATATGGGTATTAGCGATAAGATGCAAGCCATTAGTAGCGATATAGTTGCCAAAATGAGTCTTCCATAGTCTTGTATATATGATGATCATATCATTATTACTCCTCACATGCTTATATTGTTTTTATGAATTGTTATCGTCGTAATCGGCATGATATCTCTATATATGTATGATGATGTATGTTTACATGCTCTAATTATGTTTGTTTTAATGTGATATGGCTGGGAGAACCTCGAGTTACTCCCCCACTGAATGTGGCAATCATGTTTCATGAATGAACATGTTGCAGGTTGGTGTTTGCAAGGGGTTTTGTTGAGTGAGCTAGTGAGCGTTGTACTTACAGCGATTAAACCTTAGGACTGTATTCTATCGTAGTTTTTATTATGTGTTTTTATCAAGGAATCGGGATCCATTATATTTATTTAAGTTACAATTTGTATAAATGATTTATTAAACTAAGTTGGTTTTATAATAAAATGACATTCGCGATTTTGTCTTTAAAGTTTTTAAAATCTCGTATTTTCCGCTGCAATCTATGTGTTTACTTTATTTCATTTTCGCGGGGTGCCACAACTCGCGCCTAGCGTTAATGCCTTGTTGATTAATGATGTGCAGCACCCGACTCTTAGATTGTTCCTTAGGATGTTAACTTGTTTGTTTTATGGTTGGAGTGATGTTAGTAAATTAAACTCGAATGAGGTGGTGTTGTTTATTGCCTACCTTAACCCTAAGAGGGAAGAGAGATTTTACTACAGTGTCCTCGCCATAATTTACTCTAGCCTAGTCCAGATGATTCAGGAGGGAGACTATGTCACCGTAGTTGTGGATCCCTAGTGACTCGCCTAGCCAGGAAACTGACCGAGTTCTCGCCCCTTGCGGACCTTCTTGTGTTGTTTCAGGGAGTCCCCACCATTAACCGAGAGTACCTATTTCACGTTATGTGTTTGAGGGATCTGGAGGATGGGACTTTAGCTTGTAGGGTAAGGGGAACCATATGGATAAGGATGCCTGCTGGGGATGAGCTTCCCTTTACCGACCATTTGGCAGAGTCGGAGAGAGTCTTGACTACCCGCAGGAGGAGGGTGACTCTGCTTGTCCGAGAGACCCGGTGTGTAAGGGAGGAGGTGGTGGAGCCGTCGTTCGTCTCTCAGAAGTAGGGTATGTACCAGTTTTACCCTCAGTGTCTGTATTACCTGACCGTGGATGACACGAGGATGCAGAGAAGTGAGTTGACTGAGACGTTTTCGAATGCCTTGGTGTTACAAAATATGCAGGAGATGGCTCACCTGCAGAATGTGGGGACCGGTTTAGCTCAGCCGGCATGGTGGAGGGGAGTGAGAGATAACAGCGGGGTGTTTGATTGTTATAAGGTGAACAGGGCTGACTGAGGGACCTCTATCAGGCATGGCTATGTTGCTTCACCGGACCTTTGGGCGCCAACTATGGTAGTCAGTTGGACGATGAGGAAAGATGGGTAGGTGGAGATCCTTAAGGGCATGATAGTGGTGAAGGGGCTTCAGGGGCAGCCAATGATGAGGGCATGTTTGAAGATGCAGGGACAAGGCAGTGAGGCGAGCCTCGCGTTAGATTGTTAGGCGTTGGTCATCTCTTGTTGTTGTTGGTTATGTGAACTTGTTTGTATTTTGGTTGTGGTATTTGAGACGATAACTTTTATGCTGTAAGCGGCCATAAGGCCAAGACTTTGTACTATCTTGGTGACGTTTGATTGTTTTTTTAGACTTGGAATGGTAAATTAGGACTTCATGTGAAACATTGCTTTAATCGTGTTGCTTGTGATCGTTAGATAGTGGAGGAAATGAAGGTGTGTCGGAATAATTTCTTATTTGTTAAATCCTTCTTCAGTGGCACTCGATCGAGTTCTTTAAACACGACCGAGTATTCCATGAACTCGATCGAGTGCGATTAGATCAGTAGCTTCTGAATTTAATCAGAATATGGCACTCGACCGAATGCAGTCCACTCGACCGAGTACTGTAGTACTCGACCAGGTGACCCTCACTCGACCGAGCACCTTTTATTGGACCTCGAACTTTATGTCGTGAATTGTAAGTGTAAAGTATTGTGTGATGAATTCGTGATTTCATAAGGTATGCGGTTAATTACTAAAAGCGTAAGTATTAAATGTGACAAGTTTTCATACCATGTCATGGAATAGCGATTACAAAATAAATATGTTAATTAGTTTTATACAGTTCAGTAGTGATAACGTGTAGTCGGCTAGTCACCAATTTCAATGTGTCGTACTCATTCGGTAGAGACTTATAACTAGTTGCCAAGGAGGGTGTGGATTGGGAATCTCTAATACGATTTATGGCACCTATCTGTAATTATCGTTCCTAGTTGTAATACCTCAGTCTCGGGATCTGAACTTCGGGGACAAATTTCTTTTAAAGATGGTTAGATAACATCGTGGACGCTAAATGACTCTAGGGTGACCATATTCAGCAAAACATTATATTTAATTATTTTATTGACAAGCTATGTGGCGTCAAAGTGACAACTGTAACTAAGTGAATGTGAGTGATGTGACTAATTTTATGTAACTAAGTATGATCATGTGTGCATAGTGAATTATGTAATGAGAGGTGTAATGTCAATGTACGACGATTCAATGTGTATGTACTGAATGGTACAGAAATATCTATTGCTGTCATCTATAATATAGATGATATATATGAATTGTATGATAATGTAATAGGATAATCGATGGGATGATATGTAACTGATTGCCATTAATATGAGACGATATGTGATCACTATCAATCGTATGAGGCGGTAGGACGGATGTTTGCGGAGTCTCGTGAATAGTGATACACCTTTGACCTTAGTCGTTGTCATCGTCATCATGGGAGTAGGGCAAAATTCGGGTGTGAAGTTTCTTTTAAGAGGGGAAAACTGTAATACCCACCATTCTGTAGGCCGTTGACCGACCTTTTACCTCACGGAACCCTCTAGAGAGCTGGGTTGGCAACCCCGTACTCTTCAGCGTAGCGTACTCGACCTAGTAGACCATACTCGACCGAGTGTTGGCGACTTTCGACCGAGTGCAGCGTACTCGACCGAGTGCCCTTTTTACTCGGTCGAGTGTCGCGGAATATGAACTCGTCAAATATACAACGCGGACTGTAACACCCGCAAATGTACCCTATTTTTATATTGAAAGTATTATACGGATACTTTTCAGCGAAATTTAGTTTTAGTTAGAATTAAATTTCCCGTGACGAATTTAGAATTTCCGAGTTCGTATTTGGATTTTACGCGAGATTTCAAGTGAATCACGTCTTAAGGCGTCTTTGACTTTTCTTGACTTTTTCCACTCACTCTCTACTTATACTAACCCTAACCTAATTCTTCCTCACAACTCAACTCCTTCTTCCTCACTAAGAAAACCCCAAAAGCTTAGTTTCCATTTTGATCCGTCTTAGAATCGTCATAACTCTTTCATTTCTCGCTCAAATTCACGTAAGTTCGTCTTATTCCTTCCCTCTCATCTTCCTCTATCCGTATTGGTAATAAAATTACCGTCTTTCTCGCTTTTCAATTTATCCGTCTTTCTCAAAGGTGAATTATATTCATCTTTTATTATCTAATTGTAGGTGGAGACTAGGAAGACTTAGAAATCGTTTGAAGACGCGTAAAGGTAACGGTGAAGAGTTACTCGATATCATTTACGTGTTTTCATGTGTTTTCTACGTTAGAAATCGTATTTAGAATATGGTTAGTAATCTTAGGAATTGTATTGTTGATGATGGTTGTTGTTAGGGGTGGCAATCGGGTCAGTCGGGTCGGGTTTGGGTCGGGTCATATCGGGTGCAGGTCGTATCGGGTTCGGGTCGTATCGGGTCAGACAACCCTTTCGGGTCGGGTCGGGTCGGGTCGGGTCGGGTCGGGTCGGGTTCGGGTCGTTATTAGGTCGGGTCATTTTCGGGTCAAATGATACATCGGGTCGGGTCGGGTCGGGTTTGGGTCGGGTCGTAATCGGGTCCGGTTATTTTTTCGCAATACTTCAATATTTTTCCATTAAATCTAGTTTTAAATTATTATTTGGTTTAATTAATTCATTATTAAGTCAAATATATCAATTTAAACAATAAATCACTTTCATTTTGATCATTATTAAGGTTAATAATTGTCAGGGCGTCAATTTAATCGGGTCAATATCGGGTCGGGTCAATGTCGGGTCGGGTCTGGGTCGGGTTCGGGTCATTGATTTTCGGGTCGTCAACGGGTTACGGGTCGTCATCGGGTCGGGTCGGGTCGGTTTCGGGTTGCAGTATTCTCGAGTCGGGTTGGGTCGGTTTTGCTCGGGTTTCGGGTCGGGTCACTCGGGTCGGGTTAGTTGATAATTGATATGAGAATTGATGATTTGTGATGATATATGATATTTGTGTTACGCCTTTGTGAAATTGTGAAATTTGTGTGATCCGTCCCTGCCAGACCAAGACGCTGGCAGCGTTCCCTGGACGCTGGCAGCGTTACTCGCTGCCAGTTTTCCCAAGTCGACTGCAGTTTTCCTGCACTGACCCCTTTTCGTAAAATGATCATATCTCCTTCGTTACTTGCTGTTTTGAGCTTGTGACATCCCGTTGGAACCGTAAGAGGATAAACTATCACCTCCATTTAGAATTTCTGCATTTTCATGTCTAGAACTCTAGTTATGACCGTTTGAAGTGGACTCTTGTTTTAGTTGGTTTCCAAACAACGTTGTTTTGGAGAGGGGATCTATGTTTCTTATTTATTATGCTTCATAAACTTGTTCTAATGCTTATGTATCATGTATTGATTCATTTTTATCATAGTTAAATTTATATAATTCCCTATTCTCATGTTTTGTGACGGTTTTTGATATGTCCCACTTTGAGTCGGTTTTTACAAATGTTACGGTTTAAGCACTATTTTGTTATGTGCTTTGTACTCTCATTCCCTTGGCTACCTCCACGTTCGTAAGGCTGGAATGTCGGAACGGGGATGTATCCTACTGCTTAATTGCATGTGTTAGTGGGCATACGACAACGTTGTTGGGAGGCGAACGATTTGCGTTGATCGACCCGGCCGTCAAATGTTGTGTACTTGCGAGGTGGTGTTATTTGCATGTAGCGTACCGCTTGTTATGAGGCCTGAGCTCTTTTCCGCCTCTTTCGTGAATTATATCGACCGAATTTGGGGTACTCGGCGTCAATGATTGACCGAGTCTTGGATGCGAAATGTCATCGCTTGTCGAACCGGAAAATGCGATTTCGGGATTCTGGCCTGATTTAGACTAGGACCGTATTATTATCGTCATCCTACCAGGAGGAAATTAGTCCACATATACGAAATGAATTGAATCGTGTATGCGTTCAGGGAAATGCTTATCTCGTGGATGCCTTTTAATCATACTTGCCATGTGCATGGTGTTAGTGCGTTTCATTTACCGTGAGAGATGTCGTCATTGTGTCGGTGTGTTTGGATGGATGATTACATGAATGATTATATGATTGATCATTGAATGACTTGGCTTGGTTTGTTTGTCGAGTCTCAATCTTATCAAACTTATACCGCTAACGGTGAGATGCAAGCCCTAGTGAGTGTATTCGGTTGCCTAAGAGTGTCTTCCCCGAGTCTTTGTATAACATGATGGATTCGGACTTGTACTTCATATGCTCTTATAATTATATAATGAATTGCCTATCTAACCTTATCGTATTTCACATGTATATCTATATATGCATGCTTCTACTTTTGTATTTCCTTTTATGTACGTTTAATGTGATATGGCTGGGAGAACCCGGAGTTACTCCCCACTGACTGTGGCGTTCATGTTTTCCATGGATGAACAGGTTGCTTGATTGGATGGCTTTTTGCTTGTGGTATTTTGGGTTCGGGTGTGAGCTAGCGGGCGTGGTCCCTGGATTGAAACACCTCTAGACGATTTTAGCTAGTTGCTAATAACTTTGTTGTTGGATAACATTTTGAGAGACTACGTCTCTTGTAGTATTTTGTATTTGGTTTGTAACATCTGACACTCCTCGTATTTTCTATTGGCATATAAAAAGTTTTAAAAACACCGTATTTCCGCTATTTAAATCACATGCTTGTATGTTTTATTTCCGCATTCGCGAGGGTTGTTACAGTTGGTATCAGAGCTTAAACGCTCCCGACGCACACACGTGAACCCTAAACTTAAATTACTTGACCTTGAAATAATCAATGAGAGATGGGTAGACTTAAGGACCTAAGGTGGTAGTCTTGGTGTACTTGATGTTTGTTAGGTTCTAACTTGTTTGGTTATTGTGTTGAGTGATGTTATGTTTATTTATATCTACCGTCTTAAGGTGGATCATGTGTTACCTAGAAGACGTATCCTCTACCGAAGATTGAAGATTGACGAGCCTAATTGAAGTGTATTTCTTCCTCATCGATGTTTTCTCTCGTCCTTAATGTAGCATGCTCTCTTCCTTCTATCTAAGTGCTTCTTTATCATCAAACTTCTTTTCCCCTTGGAAATTACTCTTGTTACTTTCCTCCTCCTTATCAATTTGTACCATCAACTTCTTTATGTGACCTTTTGTGGACACCATACCCTTTTGTTTGTGGCATATTGTACTTGGTCGGAAGAATTTTAGACTTGGTGGAGTGTTAGTGTTGATTAGAATGAATTTGGGATTCGAGAAAAATTGTGTAGACTTAAGTTCTCCCATAGTGGTGAGAGTTGGTATCCTTGAGGAAAGTGTGGTAAGGTAAGTTTAATAATTTTAATGTATTTATGCTTGCCATGACTTGTGTGTAAATAGTTCTTGATATTCGATGGTGTAAGGTTGAATTGGTTGGTTATGACTTCTTAACTCATTAGTAATTTAATCTTTTGGACTTAGAAGTTTAGTATTGTTTTGAAGACCATGCTTATGATATGTCTAATTGGTGTAAATAAGAAGTTTTGAATGATATCTTGAGGTGCGAAATGCTTTTGAGATTAAGAGACGTCTTGTGGTTTCCTATTGTGTGTTTGTGAGTATAGGCTTGGTGGAAAAGCATTTGGCTATAGTTCTTGGATTTAAAGATATGATCTTATCTTATGGTATCGGAGATTCGTTTGAAGTAGTAAGGTTTCGTTGTAAGTTGAACCATATTACTTGAGGATTATAGATATGAGAGAGATTCGATGATGTGAACTATGATGGAAGTACCTTGGGACGTTAATGATGATGTTTGACTTGATGTTGTACTTTGATAATAATGAACTCGTGGGCTATATGAGTTGAAAATGACCGAGTATAAGGGAGTATTTGTTAGTCCTTCAGTTAAAGAAACCTTTGAGGTTGTGTTGAATATTTGAGCTAAAGGAATGTTACCATGCTTGAGTTGCAATTCCGCATTTGGGAATCCGTGTGATATGAAAGGATGGATGAATTGGGTTGTTATCGTTTTGTTAAATCTAGGTGTACCTTACTCCGATGATTTGTGGTACGAGGGTCCCTTGTAAGAGACCTTTGTTATTGAGATGATTTGCTTTGCTATCGCCCTGAGTTTGAAAAGGGAATTTTGTGGATTAAACCTTAAACCTTTTTCTCGTGCCATTATCCCTTTCCATTTCCTTTCATGCAAGTTCCTACTAAGCCCGATTCCTAGGAAATTGTTTTCTCTTATCTTTTCCTTTGCTTGGCTATCTTCATAGCTATATCTATCCAATATCTAGCTTTTGGCTCCCTGCCTCTAGCGTTCCTCTAATTTTCGTCCGATCTTATCGCGTACGTGTTTCCCTCAAAATTTTCTATCGCTGCCAGTTTCATGGTGACATTGTTTTCCCTCGGTTGGGATAATTGGGTTGTTAGTTAGCTTCGTGTTGATTTTGACCATGAATAGGATTGAGATTTAAACCTTAGGATGAATCTGTTGGTGGTATTGTACTCTCTTGATGGCTTCATTTATTGAGCTTGCTATTGTAGTGCTATTTTGGGAATCGAGTTGAGCGTGATAATAGTTCGTTGTTGTTGGGTATTATATCGGTTGCTTAGGATATAATTTGAGAATTATATGTCTCTAATTGGTGGATTCTAAAAGAGACTCTGCTTTAGGGTAATTAAGCCGGTAACCAAAGTTTGAGGAGTATTTGTCATAAATGAAAATCGATTCATTTTGAGTTTTAGATGAACTAGATGATTTGAATGGTTGTCTGATTGCCAAGTGATTGGTCATTTGTGGTTTGGAATTAGTAATTCTCTTTTATTCTTAAGGAATCATAGTTTGAGATTGAGAAATGTTCGTTGCAAGCTTTGGATAGTGAGTCCTCAGTTGTTATGGATTATAGAGTTAGAATGGTGAACCCATTTATCTTGAGGATTAGTAACCACCATAGTTTGCTAATGTGACTATTTATATTTGAGGCTTCGAGCGTAGTAATGATCGAATTAAGGATGTTATGGCGTATTAAAGAATTATTATAATCGATAATGGATTGTGGATTTTTCCTTGTCGTGAGATATGGGATGAGGCTAGTTGGATCTTAGATAATTATGTTTTGTTGCGTGGATTGTGTTTTGACTTTCGAAGATGAGAAAGTTCATTGTAAATTTAGGATAATGAGTTTGAAATAAATTGAATCAAGGATTTTCATGGTAAGTCTCCTTTTACTTGTGGTTGTTAGCGAACATGTTTCCCTAGATATAATTATTTTTGTTGTTGGTTTCTAATAATACTTTTTTGATGAAACTAAGAAGATTAGAGTAGGTAATGAATTTTACATGTGGATTGTTAGTTGTGGAGTCTACCGTGCCGATGGACTTCAGTAGATACTAAATGGACTTGAATAATTAGGTTATTGGCTTGAAATCTCGTGATTTTGGAATGTTTTTGTAGGATTTATGATGATTGAAAATGATGAGTTGCAAATTGGGTAAATTGCATTCTCTTGAGGATTTGGTTTATTAGTAGAGTTAGTGATGTCGAATTCATGTAAATCTTTCTGCCGACTTCATCGTGATTCTTCCTATCCCTAAGAGTTCGATTTGTTTCGTTTTGCGTGTTCTGTATATATTTCGTTACCCTGAATTGTGTGTGAAATGTGCGAGTCGCTCTATGTACGTGTAATGTCGTGTTATTTTGATTTTATCCTGAGAAAACTTCCAAATTTTCATATTGTATTTCCAATCTAAAGTTTCACCGAAGTTTTAAAGATGGTTTGTGTACCCTCTTTTTGGAGAAAATGGATTTCTTTTGCTTTTATATTTGGATTTTGCGTTTGGTTGGATGTTTGCACTTGTTATTGGAGACGTCTGATAACTAGTCCTACACTTACTAACGTTGTTTGATTTTCGATTTCACTATTTCAACATTGCTTTGATTTGGATAACTAGAGTACTCATTCGCGACGGGCACTCCTGCGATCCGTAAATAAAGTTTCGCACTTACGAACAATTTCCTTAAACCATTTTCGAGATGAACCTCGTTTCATGAATGTTTCCCTTATAAAAGCTTTCGTATTAATTTTGAAAACCGATTCTTGTCCTTGATACTTTTGTTTTCTACTCTCAAGTTTCTAGGACGAAACTTTTTAAAAGGTGGGGTGATTGTAACACCCGCAAATGTACCCAATTTTTATATTGAAAATATTATACGGATACTTTTCAGCGAAATTTAGTTTTAGTTAGAATTAAATTTCCCGTGACGAATTTAGAATTTCCGAGTTCGTATTTGGATTTTACGCGAGATTTCAAGTGAATCACGTCTTAAGGCGTCTTTGACTTTTCTTGACTTTTTCCACTCACTCTCTACTTATACTAACCCTAACCTAATTCTTCCTCACAACTCAACTCCTTCTTCCTCACTAAGAAAACCCCAAAAGCTTAGTTTCCATTTTGATCCGTCTTAGAATCGTCATAACTCTTTCATTTCTCGCTCAAATTCACGTAAGTTCGTCTTTATTCTTCCCCTCTCATCTTCCTCTATCCGTATTGGTAATAAAATTACAGTCTTTCTCGCTTTTCAATTTATCCGTCTTTCTCAAAGGTGAATTATATTCATCTTTTATTATCTAATTGTCAGTGGAGACCTGGAAGACTTAGAAATCGTTTGAAGACGCGTAAAGGTAACAGTGAAGGGTTACTCGATATCATTTACGTGTTTTCATGTGTTTTCTATGTTAGAAATTGTATTTAGAATATGGTTAGTAATCTTAGGAATTGTATTGTTGATGATGGTTGTTGTTAGGGGTGGCAATCGGGTCAGTCGGGTCGGGTTTGGGTCAGGTCATATCGCGTTCGGGTCGTATCGGGTCAGACAACCCTTTCGGGTCGGGTCGGGTCGGATCGGGTTCGGGTTGTTATCAGGTCGGGTCATTTTCGGGTCAAATGATACATCGGGTCGGGTCGGATTTGAGTCGGGTCGTAATCGGGTCCGGTTATTTTTTCGCAATACTTCAATATTTTTCCATTAAATCTAGTTTTAAATTATTATTTGGTTTAATTAATTCATTATTAAGTCAAAAATATCAATTTAAACAATAAATCACTTTCATTTTGATCATTATTAGATTAATAATTGTCAGGGCGTCAATTTAATCGGGTTAATATTGGGTCGGGTCAATGTCGGGTCGGGTCTGGGTCGGGTTCGGGTCATTGATTTTTGGGTCGTCAACGGGTTACGGGTCGTCATCGGGTCGGGTCGGGTCGGTTTCAGGTTGCAGTATTCTCGGGTCGGGTCGGGTCGGTTTTGCTCAGGTTTCGGGTCGGGTCACTCGGGTCGGGTTAGTTGATAATTGATATGAGAATTGATGATTTGTGATGATATATGATATTTGTGTAACGCCTTTGTGAAATTGTGAAATTTGTGTCATCCGTGCCTGCCAGACCAGGACGCTGGCAGCGTTCCCTGGACGCTGGCAGCGAGTTCAGTTTTCCCAAGTCGACTGCAGTTTTCCTGCACTGACCCCTTTTCGTAAAATGATCATATCTCCTTCGTTACTTGCTTGTTTTGAGCTTGTGACATCCCGTTGGAACCGTAAGAGGATAAGCTATCACCTCCATTTAGAATTTCTGAATTTTAATGTCTACAACTCTAGTTATGACCGTTTGAAGTTGACCCTTGTTTTAATTGGTTTCCAAACAACGTTGTTTTGGAGAGGGGATCTATGTTTCTTATTTATTATGCTTCATAAACTTGTTCTAATGCTTATGTATCATGTATTGATTCATTTTTATCATATTTAAATTTATATAATTCCCTATTCTCATGTTTTGTGACGGTTTTTGGTATGTCCCACTTTGAGTCGGGTTTTACAAATGTTACGGTTTGAGCACTATTTTGTTATGTGCTTTTTACTCTCATTCCCTTGGTGCAACGGGAGTATGTGACCAAGCCAAGACACGAGCCATGACAAGAGCTCAAGACAAGACACAAACTCAAGACAAGACTCAACATCAAAACAACAACCTACATTCAGACAACACCATGACCAGCTATGACAATGTTCTATTCAGTCCAAGCCACAACCACTTCAAGCCTGCTAAGACAACACCACCACAACCAGAACAAAGCCTAGCCATCCACTTCCCAAGACTAGGCCACAACAAAGCTCAGCCAACAGCCCAACAAACCCAACACAACAAAAACAGCCCCCAGCCAAAAACAGCCTATCACAGCCTTTCTAAACAAGGTCCATGGGGCCCCACACAATCAAACAAGCCTAACCAACCCTCAAACCTATGTCTTGGGAAGGTCCTCTACAACTTTCCCCAGGACTTCCCTCCCCAGAAACAAACACACAAAGAGTTAGCTTAGGGACAACTTCAGACTGTCCAGATTTCAGCCTTTTTGCAGTAGTTAACATGTCACTATCAGACTTTCCTCTTATGATCAAACAAACTCGAGGGCCTTTTAGAGGGACCTTTGGCATCCATCCCACTTCAGTTGAGCTCAAGAATCAAGCTCAGAAGTCCACCCCTCCACCAGTTTCAACCCCAACAAACCCATTAAGGCAGATTGTCCTATTAGAACTACTTTTCTACTTTATTGCTTTATGCTGAACAATGTAGCTGTTATTTCTGTTTCTTTTGCAAGCCAATTGTGGCCCTAGGATGTATTGAACGAGTAGGATGTAATCTCCTTGCCTATATAAGGCCTTTTCCTAATGAATGAAAGACAGATTTGAAGTAAAACATAAAACTGAAACCTTGTTTCTGTTGCATCTCTTGGCTGTGTGCTTGAGACAACTTCCTTTGCTTTGTGCTTGGAAGTGAGCTTGGGTCCTTAGCTGTGTGCTGGGATCAAGGTTCAACCCTCAACCATTGGCTTTGTGCTTTGGTTAAGGTCCTATCCTTGTTCTTTAACAATCCATTCAAACAGAAAACAGAGTATTTGCAAGTGTCTTAATCTTAGCTCAAATTGTCATTGTTTAGTGTCTTTTCTGAATAGTTTCAGTGCAAATTGGTTATCAGAGCTTTGGTTTGTGAGTTCATCTACCTAACTACATTAAAAACACAAAATACAACCATGAGTGAAGAGAGAATCACAGGTATTGAAAACACAGTTCAAGATCTTGTCAGAACTGTAATGGAGGTCTCTAGATCTGTCAATGAACTCCTTGAGGGCCAACAGAACAATGATACAAGGGGAGGCAGAGGTCGAGGAAGAGGAGCACCTTTCCCACAAGGTGGAGTAAGGAGGAGACAACCTGTAGATCAGTTTGAAATGTCAGATTCAGATGGCTCAGATCACAATCTTCTCAGACACCAAGACAAAGATATCAAGGTAGAGATTCCTGACTTTCTAGGTAGCTTGAACCCTGATGATTTCTTAGATTGGCTAAGGTCTGTAGAAAGAGTCTTTGAGTTTAAAGGATACACTGATAGAAAGGCTTTTAAGGTTGCTATCATGAAACTAAAAGGCTATGCCTCACTGTGGTATGAAAACATGAAAACCTTGAGGGTTAGGGAAGGGAAAGAACCTGTAAAGTCATGGCTCAAACTGAAAAAGAAAATGAGAGCTAAGTTTGTCTCTAGGGACTACACTCAAGACATGTTCATTAAGCTTACTCACCTAAAGCAAGACCAAAGACCTCTAGAGTCCTACCTAAGAGACTTTGAACAACTCACTTTGCAATGTGAGGTTGTTGAGAAATCTGAACAAAAGATAGCAAGGTTCTTAGAGGGGTTGGATGAAAGGATAGCTAGCAAAGTCAGGCTACAAAACATATACTCCTTTGAGGAAGCTGTCAACTTGTCTTTAAGGGTAGAAAAATTGGGAAAAGGAAAGGCCAGTGCTTCTAAGACACCTTCCAGAACCCCCACCTTCAAGCCTTTTGTAGGAGTTAAGATAGGAGAACCTGTGGTTCCTGTTAAGACTCCTTTCAACCTTGATAAAGGCAAGGCTGTTGAGGCAGGCCAAAGGAAGACTACCCCTCTCAAAAAGTGCTTTCAATGTCAAGGGTATGGGCATTTTGCTAGAGAATGCCCATCTAAAAGGGCTCTGAGTACCCTAGAAGTAATCCATTGGGGAGATGATGAGGTGTTGGTCTGTGATGAGGAGATGGAAGAGCCTGAGATAGAGGCTAGTGAGGAGTTGATAGAACCTGATGCTGGGTTAAGTCTGGTGACTTGGAGGGTGATGCACACACAACCCCAACCCTTAGAAGAAGATCAAAGACACCAGATCTTTAGAACTAGGTGCACCATAAAAGGGAGGGTGTGTAATCTGATTGTGGATGGAGGGAGTTGCACCAATGTAGCCTCTAAGACAATGGTGGATAAACTAACATTGCCCACCAAAGACCACCCTCAACCTTACAAGCTTAGGTGGCTGAACAAGGGGGCTGAAGTTAGAGTAGATCAACAATGTGTTGTTCCATTTTCTATTGGGAAAGGATATGCTGATGAGGCCTTGTGTGATGTACTGCCTATGGATGCTTGTCACCTTCTATTAGGGAGGCCATGGGAGTTTGATAGGGATGCCATACACCATGGGAGAGACAACACTTACACCTTCAAGTATGGGAAGAAGAAGATCACCCTAGCACCTTTACCACCTGCTTTAAAGATCAACCCAAACCCCATGAGTGAGGCTTCCAAAGAAGTCATGTTGATAAGTGAATCAGAAATAGCACAAGAGCTAAGTGAGCTACAACCTGTATACATATTGCTAGTCAAGGAGACTGGGATGAGTATCTATCATTGATATCCCTGAAGAGGTCAAATCTATCCTAGAAAGTTATGGTGATGTCTTCCCTACTGAGCTTCCTAGTGGACTGCCACCACTTAGAGGGATAGAGCACCACATTGACCTAGTGCCTGGAGCTATCTTACCCAACAAGCCAGCCTACAGGAGTGACCCTAAGGCTACACAAGAGCTCCAACTTCAAGTAGGTGAACTACTCAACAAGGGCTATGTCAGAGAGTCCCTCAGTCCTTGTGCTGTACCAGCCTTGCTTGTGCCAAAGAAGGATGGGACTTGGCGTATGTGTATTGACAGTAGGGCCATCAACAACATTACCATCAAGTATAGGTTTCCCATACCTAGACTTAATGATATTCTGGATGAGCTAAGTGGGGCTCAAGTGTTCACTAAGATTGATCTGAGGCAGGGCTACCACCAAGTGAGGATAAGAGCAGGGGATGAATGGAAGACAGCTTTCAAGACTAAACATGGGCTCTATGAATGGCTGGTGATGCCTTTTGGGTTGTCTAATGCCCCTAGCACCTTCATGAGGTTGATGACAGAGGTCCTAAGGCCTTACTTAGGCAAGTGTGTAGTGGTTTACTTTGATGATATTCTTATTTACAGTTCAACTAAGGGAGAACATTTGCAACATCTGAAGTTGTTGTTTGAGGTCCTAAGAGAAAACAAGTTGTATGGCAAGCTAGAGAAGTGCACCTTCATGCAGCCTGAGGTTTACTTCCTTGGGTTCATCATCTCTAAGAAAGGGGTAGCAGTTGATCCTGAGAAAGTGCAAGCAATCAAGGAATGGCCCATTCCCCAAACTGTTACTGATGTAAGAAGTTTCCATGGGTTGGCATCTTTCTATAGGAGGTTCATACAAGGGTTTAGTTCAATCATGGCCCCTATTACTGAGTGCATGAAGAAGGGTGAGTTCAAGTGGAATGAGAAGGCTGAAAGGTCCTTCAATCTGATCAAAGAGCTATTGTGCAAGTCTCCAATATTGGTTCTACCAGACTTTAACAAACTCTTTGAGGTAGAGTGTGATGCCAGTGGTCTTGGCATAGGAGCTGTGCTTACTCAAGAAAAGAAAACTGTGGCATACTTTAGTGAGAAGCTAAATGGGGCCAAGCTTAACTATTCCACATATGACAAGGAATTCTATGCCATTGTGAGGGCATTGAATCATTGGGGACACTACTTGAAGCCTAAGCCTTTTGTGCTTCATTCTGATCATGAGGCTCTCAAATACATCAATGGACAACACAAACTCAAACCCAGGCATGCCAAATGGGTAGAGTTCTTGCAATCTTTCTCATTCTCCAGCAAGTACATAGAAGGTAAGAACAATGTTGTAGCTGATGCATTGTCTAGAAGGTCTGTAATGTTGACCTTCATGGAGCAAAGGGTGTTGGGGTTTGAATTTATGAAAGAGCTCTATCAAGAGGACCCAGACTTCAAGCATGAATGGAAGGTACACCAAGAAGGGCAAGTCAAGAAAGGGAGCAAGTACACAGCTCAAGAAGGATACTTATTCTATGGAAACAAACTATGTGTGCCTAAGGGACCTTATAGGGGACTACTGGTCAAAGAGGTTCACTACAATGGCCTTGCTGGTCACTTTGGGGTACAGAAGACCTATGACATCTTACAAGATCAGTTCTATTGGCCTAAGATGCTCAGTGATGTGCAAGATGCCCTCAAGAGATGCAGATCTTGTCAAATCGCCAAGGCACACTTTCAAGCAGGCCCTTACACACCACTTCCAGTACCCAACAAGCCATGGGAAGATCTCAGTATGGACTTCATTGTAGCCTTACCTAGAACTCAAAGGGGAAAGGATTCAATCATGGTGGTTGTAGATAGATTCAGCAAGATGGAACATTTCATTGCTTGTAAGAAGACTGAGGATGCATTGGGGGTAGCTGAACTATACTTTAGGGAGGTTGTCAAGTTACATGGGGTCCCTAGAAGCATTGTCTCAGATAGGGACACAAAGTTCATGAGCCATTTCTGGAGAACCTTGTGGAAGCTATTGAAGACTAGGTTATTGTTTAGTACTTCTCACCATCCCCAAACTGATGGGCAGACAGAAGTCACTAACAGAACACTAGGGAAGATCTTAAGGAGCATTGTTTCTAAGTCATTGAAAGATGGGGACCTCAAGCTAGCACAAGCTGAGTTTGCCTTCAACAGAGCTCCCTCCAGCAGCACAGGTAAAAGTCCTTTTGAAACAGTTTATGGCACTAATCCTCTCATGCCTACAGACCTAGCACCAGTCAAAGGAAACAAGGCAAGCTATGATGCAAAGAAAAGAGTTGAGCACATGATACAGATTCATGAGCAAGTCAAGAAGCAGATTGAAAGGTCCAATGAGTTGTACAAGGCCAGGTCCAAAGGGCCTAAGAAAGCAAGGGAGTTCAAGGCAGGGGATCTTGTATGGTTGCATTTAAGAAAAGAGAGATTTCCAGACAAGAGGAGAAACAAGCTTATGCCAAGGGCTGATGGACCATTTGAGATATTGGAGAAGATAGGCACCAATGCTTACAAGGTGGATCTACCAGGAAGCTATGGTGTACATGGTACTTTCAATGTTGGAGACCTGAGTCATTACCATGGTGAATCAGATGATGAAGGTGAGGAAGATTTGAGGGCAAATCCTTTTCAAGAAAAGGAGGTTGCAACGGGAGTATGTGACCAAGCCAAGACACGAGCCATGACAAGAGCTCAAGACAAGACACAAACTCAAGACAAGACTCAACATCAAAACAACAACCTACATTCAGACAACACCATGACCAGCTATGACAATGTTCTATTCAGTCCAAGCCACAACCACTTCAAGCCTGCTAAGACAACAGCACCACAACCAGAACAAAGCCTAGCCATCCACTTCCCAAGACTAGGCCCCAACAAAGCTCAGCCAACAGCCCAACAAACCCAACACAACAAAAACAGCCCCCAGCCAAAAACAGCCTATCACAGCCTTTCTAAACAAGGTCCATGGGGCCCCACACAATCAAACAAGCCTAACCAACCCTCAAACCTATGTCTTGGGAAGGTCCTCTACAACTTTCCCCAGGACTTCCCTCCCAAGAAACAAACACACAAAGAGTTAGCTTAGGGACAACTTAAGACTGTCCAGATTTCAGCCTTTTTGCAGTAGTTAACATGTCACTATCAAACTTTCCTTTTATGATTAAACAAACTCGAGGGCCTTTTAGAAGGACCTTTGGCATCCATCCCACTTCATTTGAGCTCAAGAATCAAGCTCAGAAGTCCACCCCTCCACCAGTTTCAACCCCAACAAACCAATTAAGGCAGATTGTCCTATTAGAACTACTTTTCTACTTTATTGCTTTATGCTGAACAATGTAGCTGTTATTTCTGTTTCTTTTGCAAGCCACTTGTGGCCCTAGGATGTATTGAACGAATAGGATGTAATCTCCTTGCCTATATAAGGTCATTTCCTAATGAATGAAAGACAGATTTGAAGTAAAACATAAAACTGAAACCTTGTTTCTGTTGCATCTCTTGGCTGTGTGCTTGAGACAAATTCCTTTGCTTTGTGCTTGGAAGTGAGCTTGGGTCCTTAGCTGTGTGCTGGGATCAAGGTTCAACCCTCAACCATTGGCTTTGTGCTTTGGTTAAGGTCCTATCCTTGTTCTTTAACAATCAATTCAAACAGAAACAGAGTACTTGCAAGTGTCTTAATCTTAGCTCAGTTTGTCATTGTTTAGTTGTCTTTTCTGAATAGTTTCAGTGCAAGTTGACTTTGTAAAACTTGGTCTTATAGTTTGTGAATCTACAGCTAATCTATGTGATGAATCCTATGGCTAATCCTAGTTTGTTAAAGTATGGCAGACGTTTGTGAAACTAGGATCTCAATTTGTGAAGCAATAGAAATTTACATAATTGTATTCACAAAATATGAAATAGAAACCTTTAAACTAAAACGATTTCACCCACTGACGTCTCGCTTTCGGTTTCACAAAATCAGACACGTTTCATAAACTCAAACGATTTCATAAATTGATGTCTACCTTTCTTCCAAAAAATATGGTCTAGGATTCACAAAATCATCAAATACTACAAAATCATAAAATGCTAACCAAAAACATATTAACAAATGCTTGAGTTGAAAACCAAAATAAATCAAACAAAAGGAAACGGTAGTTAAAGCTTGTGTTTATTCAATCCTCATCATCCTGGGAATACATCACTCTCTACTCCGCTTCTTCCTCTTCTTCCTCTTCTGATGTATGCACTTGTGTAAAGGAACAAACCTTTAATTAGATACTCCTTTGAAAAAATATTGTCTACGAACCACAACGATGGTAACAAATATTTGAAATTATAAGAGAGATAAAAAATTTAAAGAATAAATACTTGGTTTTCGAGAGGATGCTCTGCAAAATCATTTGGACAATTTCTTTTGTCATGACGTGCCATACGTTTACAGTTAGCACATAGCCTTTTCGGTTTTTCCGCCTTCTTAATTGCCTTATTTTTGTTACTCACCATCCTTTTACCGCTACCTATGTTTTTACACATCTTAGGGGGTAAGACCTTCACTTCTTTGGGAGCCTTGACATTGAGAAGGACTTCCAAATGTTGTTCTTTGGTCATAGGCTCCGATTTTGGCTCAAGTTTCTCTCGGAATTCTTTAAGTAAATTTGCAAGTTCACTCATATCCGATTCTTCTTTTCTTTTGAGGATACCCACAGTTGCGTAAATCTCAGACCACACACCAGACATTCCAATTTTCCTACTATCATTAGCATTGTAGTTGTGAAGAAGATTTCCATTAGAATCATAAATTGGGTTTCTCAGTACCTTCTTACTCCACCTACGCAAAATGTATTTCTCAGGTATTTCCTTAAATTTCCCAGAGCAAATCCAAATGATGTGATTGCATAAAATACCCTTCCTTTCAAAGAGTTTACATGTACAACTTACATCCATCATCCTCCTATTGTACTCAACTCCATATGTCTTTTTCTTATTTGCGTCTTCTACCATTGAAACTTCAAAATGAGTTTCTGGATCTGGTGGGGTGTATCCAATAACACTACACGCGTTTACCGCACACTTCACTTCCTCTTGGAATTCATAGAACATTTCGTGTGTATACGCCTTCACTGCATGAGCCTCCCAGTTTAACCCGAAAAGAGTTTCGGGTATTGAGTTGCTACTATCCGCTTCAAGCTTATTTAGAGTGTGTCTTTGTTGGTCTATTGCACTCTCATACCTCATCCAAAATTCTACAAGAGTCCCATACTTATTTTCAAATCTCTTGAAAAAACTATTTCCATTTTTCCGATCTTTGTGTGGTTTTCAAAATACCACCCATCAAAACATTCCTAATATCATCAACCTTCCCGCTCAACCAAGTATTTTTTTCTAATGAGAACTCACTAATGACCTTAGCCCACTTTCCTTCGAATTCCTCAGGCTCCATATGGTTGTCCCAGATGACATTGTTAAAACGGGTTAAGAAATCAGTGTCTTTGCAAATTGAGCTCCCAACTTTGTCGGTTACTTTTTTCATGATGTGCCACATACAAAACCTATGTCTTGCTTTTTTAAACACATCTTCAAGTGTAACAAAAAAACTAGTTATTTAAAGCAGGTTTGTGAAACTTGGCTTGTTGTGTTGTGAATCTAGGTCTCTAAGTTTGAAATTTTTTCCTTCTTAAAGTAGGACATCTCTTTGTGAATCCTACAGCTAAGGTTTGTGAACCTTGACTTTTTGTGTTGTGAATCTTCGACCCAACTTTGCGAAACTACTTGAAAATTAGGAATTTTTATTTGTTAAAGTAGGGCATCAGTTTTGTGAATCCTACAGCTAAGGTTTGTGATTCTGGGATCTTAGTTTGTGAAACTCCTATAAAAACTCATGAAAACAATTTCAAACATTTAAGTTGATATACAAACACACCTGGAACTGCATTAATTAATGTTGGGTCTTGGTCGGTGATTATGTAGTTTGGTTCATTGCCACCCATTGATTTCAAAAATTGCTGAAAAACCCAAACGAAAGAATCATCGTCTTCATGAGATAAAAGGGCAGCTCCAAAGGTTATGGACTTTTTATGATTGTCGATGCCAGTGAAAGGTGTGAATTTCATGCCATATTTGTTAGTGCCATAAGTCGGATCAAATGAAATTGCATCGCCAAAAATAGAGTAACATCTTATCGATTCAGCATCCGTCCAAAAAATCATTGACAAACAATTATCTGAATCAGTTTCATACGCAAATTGGAGCCCTTTCGTTTCACGGAGGTTTTCGAAATGTGACAAGAACATTTCTGCATCCTTATCCTTTATAAAACACTTCACATCTCGTTGGAAATTCTTGAATTGTGAAAGTGAACCTCCCACATTCTCGTAACCCCCTGC